>OY754976.1:1505298-1532798 GCA_963576475.1 Molanna angustata | reverse complement strand
TTGTATACTTTCTTTGTCAGGCGCTCATCGTTCATTCTCTCCACATGTCCGAAACATCGTAGTGTATTTACTTTCATTATACTCACAATATCTCTTTCAATCTTGCAAATTCAAATACAAAACATATTATTTAAACCAAATATTTAAAAATTAGCATAACATATTGATTCCTAATTCCAAATATTACAGCGTGAAGTTTTAATAGTAAATTATGTGCTGCATAACAGAGATAATAATTGAACATGATATATAGTTATTTACTGATGGAAGTATTTAACTCATTTTTAAATAAGTTACAATTAATCAATTTACAACACAAAATTATACAGAATTAACAGGTATTATCTTACATTTACATAATGCACAAATCTTAAGGATGATTAAATAAATTTAAATAAATACAAAAAAAAAAACGAATATTTCATCTTTAAATACTTGTAACTTACTTGTATACCTAGAAATATTATATTTAGTTTGTAGCTATTATCAAGTTTACTATTTAACCTCTCTAAATCTGCTGTTTAATAAACCTGACCTGAAAAATTTGTATACATCCTCAAGATTATGACGATGTGCTTGCACGAAACTTGTAAATAATCAATAAAACTAACACAAAAAAAAACTGTATGAATGTACATGTAGGTCTTAAATTATATATGATATGTAGGTACTTTATAATATGCATTCAGTGATTGTCAACCTTTTAAGAAGAAAAAAGTAAACACTTACAATATACTGGGGAGTATCATATTGGCCAATACCTCCTATTGTAGATCTAAAGTCATTTTTTACTCGTGATTTTTGTATGTTTAAATAAAATACAAAGATTTTTTGTCCATTGTCGCTTATACACGTCTACAATGTCAAAGGTTTTAAATTTGATCTATGAATCAAGAATAATAATAAGTATTTATAATTTTCTATATTAATTTTCATTTTATTTCGAGTCTGTGTTGCCATGCAACCAGACTTTTGTTCATTCCCAGTAATAATACCGGGTGTCCTTAAAATCAGTTTTGGAATTTTCTGCAGGAAAATGTCATGCATGATGTGACCCGTTTGAGGACGAAGAGTACTACAGATGTTTTCAATAATATGGAGTACCTATATCACCACTATAATCCCGTTGTGAGAGATTATGGGCCGGTATTACAGTCTCAGTTTAAGAGCTAAACTCAAGTTTTACAAAAATATAGCGTATTACAGTGTCCATTTAGGCCTAATCTTCCTTCAAATACGTCACTAAAACGACAAATATTTAACTCAACGTTTCTGGCGGATTAAGTACTTAACGGTGAGTAAACTGTCATTTGCTAGGCAACGCGTGTAGTTTCAGTTTCTATCACTAGAGGCGTTAGTTGCGTTAGCTGTAACAAAACAAACTGACAACCATATTGAAACGAACATGGGCATTTAAAAGCATTATTTTGGTGAAAAAAAATAAATTTACCATGTTGGATAATAAAACCATAGTATTTCAAGTGGTAGCGTCCCGTTTTGTAGTTCGTATTATTTGAGGTTATTTAAAATTTGACAGATAATAACCACAGAAAAAGTAAAATATGTCTATCATTGAAGATTTAGTAACTGACATGTCATATTGCACTGTAATACGGAAATGGATTAATCTCCCCTTAACATTATTCTTAAGTTTAACAAACTCAATGAGTTGAGGGCCGACTGTATTACCAGCCCTATGTAATACCTATAATATATTATTTTTGTAATCGCGTTTAGTGTGCATACACTTTTTCGAGTCACCTTGTATTTCATTTTCTTATAAATTGAATAGCAAATTTACTGTCAAATGTCATCGGTACAAAACGAAAAAATAAAATACAATTGAAAATATAGGTATAAATTTATAATATAATGTTTACTTTGAATATAGTGTTTACGTGATAAACACATTATTGGGTAACTGAATAAATTAATGTTAAATGAAAAATTATGCGTTTTGGCATGTGAATTTTGCCCTAAACCACTATATTTTGAGTCACTATGCGACATGTTTCGGCAGTGCTGTCCTGCCATCGACCGGCTAGTTGAGACTGAGTGTTGATGTTTAGTTTTTGGATGTGTCAGATGTGTGCTCATATTACAATTTTTTTTTAAATTTATAATTTTTTAATGCTTAAATTAGTACAATAGTCTTGACCCCCAACCGGATATTTATAACTCCACATAGACATCTATGAAACGCCAATTACGCGCGGTTATTGGTAATAATACTGGTTAAAAATCAAACCTACTTTCCTTAAACCTTCATCCCTTGCTTATCAACGCTTTCCTTTATTCATTACCCTTCCCTTTCCCCCACATACACTCACCATCATACAATGACTACCCAACATCAATAATATATAATAATTTAAATATGTGAAATTTTATAATTGGCTATTTATTTTGTATTCTTATTTACAATTAAGTATTATAAATGTATAGCTGTTAAGTTTCTAAACAAATAAAAAATAAAGAAAAATAATAAAAAACATAATTGCCTGATTAAACGGAATTTTTTTATTGGAGTTTATCAATTTTTACGGGATATTGACTTTATCTGTAACCGGACCAGTTTAAAACGAGTGGGTTGTGGCCAACACTAAACTCTCCACACCACAAATATTGACAATGAAATATTTTATTCATTCTAAATTTTACTACCAGGAATATAAATTTTCTAACGATAGTATATTTTCATGTTAAGGTAGACAAACTATTAATGCAGTATGGTGAATAATTCTAATGTTGTATGAAATATTTTAATAAAAGCAGATAAATTTTGTTTTAAAGGACGTTAGAGCATTTTGACAATTTTGACACGTGATATCATATGAAGAAATTTTTGTTATTTATGGAAAGCTAATCAGTTCGATGTTCAAGCTCTTTACATTATAACATGAAATCAAATTACTGAACTTTTCCATACATAGAAATTTATCTAATTACATTTTTATTCATACTAAATGTTACTATCAGGAATATAAATTTTCTTTTATGTTAAGATAAACAAACTATTAATGCAGTATAGTGAAGAATGCTTATGTTGTATGAAATATTTTAAAAAAAGCAGATAAATTTTGTTTTAAAGAACGCGAGAGCATTTTCAAAATTTTGACACGTGATATTATATGAAGAATTTTTTTGTTATTTATGGAAAGCTAATCAGTTCTATGTTCAAGCTCTTTACATTATAACATGAAATCAAATTACTGAACGTTTCCATACATAGAAATTTATCTAATTACATTTTTATTCATACTAAATGTTACTATCAGGAATATAAATTTTCTTTTATGTTAAGATAAACAAACTATTAATGCAGTATAGTGAAGAATGCTTATGTTGTATGAAATATTTTAAAAAAAGCAGATAAGTTTTGTTTTAAAGAACGCGAGAGCATTTTCCAAATTTTGACAGGTGATATCATATGAAGAATTTTTTTGTTATTTATGGAAAGCTAATCAGTTCTATGTTCAAGCTCTTTACATTATAACATGAAATCAAATTACTGAACTTTTCCATACATAGAAATTTATCTAATTACATTTTTATTCATACTAAATGTAACTACCAGGAATATAAATTTTCTTCCGATAGTATATTTTTATATTAAGATAAACAAACTATTAATGCAGTATAGTGAAGAATACTTATGTTGTATGAAATATTTTAAAAAAAGCAGATAAATTTTGTTTTAAAGAACGCGAGAGCATTTTCAAAATTTTGACACGTGATATCATATGAAGATTTTTTTTGTTTTTTATGGTAAGCTAATCAGTTCTATGTTCAAGCTCTTTACATTATAACATGAAATCAAATTACTGAACGTTTCCATACATAGAAATTTATCTCATTACATTTTTATTCATACTAAATGTTACTATCAGGAATATAAATTTTCTTCTGATAGTATATTTTTATGTTAAGATAAACAAACTATTAATGCAGTGTAGTGAAGAATGCTTATGTTGTATGAAATATTTTAAAAAAAGCAGATAAATTTTGTTTTAAAGAACGCGAGAGCATTTTCAAAATTTTGACACGTGATATTATATGAAATTTTTTTTTGTTATTTATGGAAAGCTAATCAGTTCTATGTTCAAGCTCTTTACATTATAACATGAAATCAAATTACTGAACTTTTCCATGCATAGAAATTTATCTAATTACATTTTTATTCATACTAAATGTTACTATCAGGAATATAAATTTTCTTCCGATAGTATATTTTAATGTTAAGATAAACAAACTATTAATGCAGTATAGTGAAGAATGCTTATTTTGTATGAAATATTTTAAAAAAAGCAGATAAATTTTGTTCTAAAGAACGCGAGAGCATTTTCCAAATTTTGACAGGTGATATCATATGATGATTTTTTTTGTTATTTATGGAAAGCTAATTAGTTCTATGTTCAAGCTCTTTACATTATAACATGAAATCAAATTACTGAACTTTTCCATACATAGAAATTTATCAAATTACATTTTTATTCATACTAAATGTTACTATCAGGAATATAAATTTTCTTCCGATAGTATATTTTTATGTTAAGATAGACAAACTATTAATGCAGTATAGTGAAGACTGCTTATGTTGTATGAAATATTTTAAAAAAAGCAGATAAATTTTGTTTCAAAGAGCTTTAGAGCATTTTGACAATGTTGACACGTGATATCATATGAAGAAATTTTATGATATCTATGAAAAGCTAATCAGTTCTAAGTTCAAGCTATTAATATTCTTATATCAATATGAAATCAATGAACTGAACATTGCCAAATATAAAAAAATTCTCTTGTTACATATAAGTTTCATACAAATATCCATTAAATAAAATATAATTTTTGAAACCGTTGAATATTTTTTTTTAACATTGACCAAATTTGAATACAATTTTATGAAGATTCTTGGTGTTGTATAAATAGTTGAAACCAAATTAAAATATCTCTAATTTCCAGGTCGTGAGAGCATTTTTTCAGTTTTAATAGATGAAATCATAAAGAAACATTGGGAAAAAATGAACCGTTGTCTATGGAAAACTAATCAGCTCTAAGTTTATGGACTTAACACATGTGATATCAATATGAAGTCAATCGGACTTATAGTTTGGGCTGCAGAGAGGACACAAAAAAAAACAACGTAAATGATAAATTCATAGAGAAGAAATCAAAAGTTGTCTATGGAAAACTAATCAGCTCTAGGTCTTTGCACTTTACACATATGATGTTAATATGAAGTCGATCAGACTTATAGTTTGGGCTGTAGAGAGGACACAAAAAAGATAAATGCTACGGCGTACGGCGTACGGCGTACAGCGTATACGCCATACACACAAACACATCACGACGAAACTCATAGTGTGCATTCTCTACATGATACCCATTGAGAAATTGATGTAAAAAAAATACGCTTAAATTTTGCGAAATCATGACTCTCCCCTATTCCATAGTGTGGAGAGTAAAAACTGCAGTGTTTAAATCTTATATTTTACCGGGTTTGATCAAACGCCTTCTTGAAAGTAAAACCGTCGAAATTCATGTATGTTGGTTCAAATCATCTTCATTTTTTAATCGTTCAATGGGACTTTGGGCAGTGATACAAGTAGACCTCAACCGTTAGTAATGAAGGTTCGATTCTCGATGGAAACGATATATAGGTATTCGATATCAGAAATAAAATCGTACTTGATTAAGCGATTATAATTTGTCAGAAGTAAAATCATATACAAATAATCATTAACTATAATATGTCAGAAGTAAAATTGCACATGAATTATCGATCAAAATTTAGTAGAAATAAAATTTTTCATGAACAATCGATCAATTTTTATCAGATATAAAATCGTACATGAATAAAAGATTAAAATTTGTCAAATAAAATTGTACATGAATAATCGATCGATATTCATCAGATATACCCTGAAAATATCAATTTTATAGAACCAATTAAATTTGGATTTTAAAAATATTACTTACTTACTTACTTCCGATGGCCATACAACTCCAGTAGAGATTTAGCCTCCTAAACAATAGCTTTCCAAGCCTTCCTGTCAGCTGCAGTGGACTCCCAGTCATCACAAGCATTCAGCACGTTCAGAACTCGGGTAAAATTGTCCATCAATCTCTACCTTGGTCTTCCCAGGGGTCTCATGCCCACAGGGTTATTTTGCAGGATATGTTTTGTGGCTCTTTCTTCCCCTGATCTGACAACATGTCCAATCCAAGCTAATCTTCTAGACCTGATTTAGCTGGTGATTAAAGGTTGTACTGTCAATGCACGAATTTCCTCATTGCTTCGTGGTCTCCAGGCACCTGCCGCAATTCCTTGGTATTAATATTTTACGTAATTTCCTGTTTTGATTACTGGTTTAATTAGGCTATTATAGACCTGGGGTTTCACTCTTCGCGATATGGACTTTGGAGACAGGAATGCTCCCAGTGCCGCTGCTGCTCTTATGCCACTTTGAATTCGGGACATTATCTCAACGTTCATCTCATTGGAGTTAGTAAGAATGCGTTTAAAATATATTGTCATTGGTGTTTTAAAAATATTGAAGTAATAAATTAGTCACAATGTAGTAGTTAGGTACCTTCCTATTAATTTTATTATAAGCCATTATATGCATTTTCCGAACTATTTTTTTATATTTTGTCTGGTTATTTAAGACGCATTACAATCATAATAATATGATGATATATTGAATAGTACAACATAAGTAATTGTGTGTCATTTATAACAACATTATATTATTTTTTATGACGTCAAACTACCTCACCTTTAAATACTTTGACCCTTGCTTCGACGCACTACATAATATTAATCATTCACTAAATATTTTAATACTAGTTGCAAACTGTTAAATATTCTCACAGAAACAAAAATAAATATTATTTCGATTCGCGTTTTTGATGTCACTTTTCGCCATACAAAGAAAGTCAGTTTTCCGGAAAAAAAATCTTACATACATACATAAATACCATCACGCCATGTCCCTCACGGGGTAGGCAGAGAGAACCGATCGCCATTTACTTCTATCGTGACATAGATTCATCGCCTCGTCAAAATAAATACATTGTCTTATACATGTTCGTCTGTTGTTCACGCTTCTAACATTTCCCTCTTTCAAAATACCGTTCACATGAACGTGCCATCCCTTCCTTGGGCGGCCCCGATCTCTCATTCCATTCCTGTCCGCAATGTACATATATTTTCATCGTCAGGCGTTCCTCATTCATTCCCCCCTTGTGAGGTACTGGAGAGACCAGAGTACCTCACAAGGTTTTCAAAAAATACAGTGAGGAAGTCGTCTTCCAGGAAGACCGCCCTACATGTGAAAGGATATCTGGTGCTTCACTTTCAAATAGCTTTTGTTCGCTGCGGACCCTGACCTCTTCAATCAGTCCTGACAGTCAATCTTCTCCAATTGGTCAGCTCCTTTGTTCTGACAACACATAGTACCTATATCATTCGACCATATCAACCTGGGTCTACCTTTGCTTCATCTTCCCAATATGATTAAATTATTTGTGGTATTGAAATGTGTGAATGAATGAATGAATTGGTTGTACCTGAATGAGACGTATCAAAGTTTGAAAGAGATGGATGTACTTTATCAAAGGCGCGTGAAATGGTAGTGAGACCATTCTGCATACGGCTCTGTAAGTAGCACATTAAGTATCTGTATATTGTTAACATACAAGGTAGAGATTATACACGGCGTATTATTTGAAGAATGGCAATAGCACTTTACCAATCCACAATGACATCCCGTCTGAGGGTCATCAAAGACAAAGACGGACGTGACCTCGTTGGAGAGGGTTTCAGCCTGAATGAGACTTGGAAAAATGACTGGGAAAACTCCAACCTGGATGTCAATGGGTACATGGGTACTCCAACGACGATACCTCCAGGTTTCGATTTGCCAAGAAGGCTGTGAACCTCTCTAAATAGAATCCGCACTGGACATGGTCGCTGTAACTACCTCATGACAAAGTGGGGCATTGTTCCATTCGCTCAATACGATTGCGGCCATCCCTCTCAAACAATGCAACAAGTAATTAACAAAAAAGCATATTTATACCCTTCTGAATTGCTATTTAAAGAATTTGAGGTCCTTGATATCAGACAACTTTACATAAAAAGTATTAAACAAAACTATACAAAAACTAACAGCCAAGTTCCCCAAAACCATACTACACATAAAACTGGACAAACTGTACGAAATCTTGAAGCAGTACCTAGAATGAAAACTACACTAGGACAAAAAAACTATACATACCTAGCACCTAAATAATATGTTAAAACAAGACATACCAGAACATAATATGTTAAAACAAGACACACCAGAAATTTCAACTATCTCATCAACTAATGCAAAAAAAATATCCAAATGGTTATTTAACAAAGGCAGAGAAGAGAGCGAAAGACTATTGCATGTAGTGAAATGAACAAATAAATACATTGTACTATTATACTACCTTACAGTAGGTACCAATAGATTAACACTATACTAAAAAAAATATATGTAATGGCACTCCGACACAGGCATTGGCCTAGTGGAGTGTCTTATCCAGAAATCATTTGCAAAACATAAACACTATAATGAGTAAGTGAATAGAAAACATATATTGGAGGAATGCAGCGTCTGTGCATAGGACGGCCCAAAGACGGATATTTGCGAGCTGACGCCTGCATTATTTGTGGACTGGCTCGGAGCCCTCGACCCGAGTGTGTGATCGTATTTTGTTTATGTTTAACTGTGTGTTTGATGGTTTGATTTTGATATATGTCATAAGATAAATAAATAAATTTGAAGAATCAACTCTACTATATAATAAGAAGTAATAACTGAGTATTAAACTGTGCACAACCCCCATTACACAGTATATTACAGTTCTAATGAAGATAGATGGTCAAGAACAAGAGAAAAAATATAAATATCCACCCCGATGACGTGTTCAACGCGTGCGTTTTTAACGCAAATCATGACATGTGAAGTCTGAGTAGATACCGCTGCAACTGAAGATAAAATTAATAAAACATGACTAAAGGTCATATTTGTTGAGTTGAGAACAGTTCAAAGAACTCTCTCAGCTATTATCGATCAACATGTATGTAGTAATTATGAAGAAATAATATAAAGACTAATGACAGGAAATGAAAAATAATATCAATCGCTATCGTGCAGGACGTTGTATTAATATAAACTGTACAAGTACACATACCCAATACATATATTTTAGTTACCTACCAGATTGCCTCGATATTTTTGGTGTGCTAGACTGCATAGAAAGACGAATATCTCGTGGTAACTCATCGACTAGATGCGATTGATCTTGTTAAGCTTGCATTGGGGTATATTCAGTGACTGGACAACTTTCCATACACCGCAGCTCATTTTTAACAAGATCAGGGGGGCAAGTCTGGTCCGACCGGCGCGGCGGAATCAAAACCATAGTGATCACCCATATCATGGATATAATTATTATATGGAGTTCTATGACATCTAATCATGAGGGTTTTCTAAAAGGATTTTCACTAAAGGATTAAAAACAGCTTTGTTTCAGAGAGCAACACAACATTAAACTATCAGCGCCCTTGGTATGATCTCGAATCATTAAACGGCGCTATACAAATAAATTATTATTATTATTTTGATTTCGCCAGTTGGATTAGCCTTGCCTCCCTGATGAGCTGTCAAAGTTAACATTAAACGCGAAAATTTTCAACACAAGAAAATACAAGAAGTATTAAAAATGAGATTGGTGGAGTTGAGACCGAGAGGCGACAAGTGACCACAAGAGCGACCACCTAACAGATGGATGGACACCATCAAAAGATTCCAGAAAAGAAGAAAAAAAAAAGAAAATTAAAAGTTTTGTTAGGCCACAGTGGATGAGAGTCGCACAAGAACGGGAGGTGTGGAGAAGGAGAGGGGAGGCCTATGTCCTGCAGTGGGCAAATACAGGCTGATGATGATGATGATTAAAATAGTAGGTGTCATACAACTACGTAAATAATATGTTGAGAAATTGAATAAATTTGAAAATGTGATCAAATACGAATACAAATCAAATTTATTCCTAATCTCAAATAACAGTGTTGATGACATTTTTCCTGCAAACAATTTACATTCAATTTACATATAGCAACCCGTTCGCGCGAGTCGCTATTATCGGAATGCAGATTTGCGTTCACATCATAACTACTATTATTTCGTTGTCGTATTTTATTATACATCTCGTATAATGTTCGGTTAGGTTTAGTTAGTGTCTAATGATAATAGCGACTCGCGAGAGTGAGTTGCTATATAAATTGAATGGAAATTGGTTGCAAGAAAAATGTTTTCACATGATCACATTTATCAAATAAATTATAATTCTCAACCAATTCCAAAAATGTCTTCTTCTTCAGCCTGTTCTGTTCCATTCTTGGACATAGGCCTCCCCTTGATCCTCCACAATTCCCTGTCTTGGACACACTGCATCCATCTCCCTCCAGCACATTTCTTGATGTCATCAGACCACTTTGCCTGGGGTCTGCCGACACCTCTTCGGCTTGTGCTCGATCGCCATTCTACGATATTTTTGGTCCATCGTGAATCCTGGCATCTGGCAATATGCCCAGCCCAACTCCGCTTAAAGGCCCCCATTCACGATCGTGCCATCCTTCCAAATGGCTTGCCATCACTCCAAATTCGCTCGTGAATGTCAAATCCCGCGCAGCCCAATTGGCCTGAGACACCAAAATGGAATTCCAAACGATCGAAACTCTGTAGTACTGCGAAAACGGCGCGGCGTATCCTGTCGGCACGGCATGCTCGTGAGTGTGAAAACCAGCGGTAGGTACATTGCGCCATCTCATGGCTATCTACCTATAGATAAGTCAAAATGTACCTTCACAAAATTATTCACAATCGTGTAGACTCACCGTACTTACTCACCAAATTAAACTTTTATTACCCATCACGCTATTTCAGATCTCAATTTTTGTTCTATGTCGAGCGACGTTACACAAACTACTCACAAAACAATTACATTAGACGGAGTTGAAATAGGTAAATATTAAAAAACAATTCGATGAATAGTAGGTAGGTACATACCACAATCACATTCAGCCATAATCTCGCACATATACCTACATACATACATACAATATAACACATACATAATAGTAGGTAGGTACATACCACAATCACATTCAGCCATAATCTCGCACATATACCTACATACATACAATATAACACATACATAATAGTAGGTAGGTACATACCACAATCACATTCAGCCATAATCTCGCACATATACCTACATACATACAATATAACACATACATAATAGTAGGTAGGTACATACCACAATCACATTCAGCCATAATCTCGCACATATACCTACATACATACAATATAACACATACATAATAGTAGGTAGGTACATACCACAATCACATTCAGCCATAATCTCGCACATATACCTACATACATACAATATAACACATACATAATAGTAGGTAGGTACATACCACAATCACATTCAGCCATAATCTCGCACATATACCTACATACATACAATATAACACATACATAATAGTAGGTAGGTACATACCACAATCACATTCAGCCATAATCTCGCACATATACCTACATACATACATACATACAATATAACACATACATAATAATAGAATTTTTTTTTTAATAAGGCACAGCCACCAATAGAGGCGGATTTGTGGTAATAATAGAAAATATCTACAAAAAAATCTCATTGTTCCAAATTCATAAAGATATTCTTACAAATTCAAACCAATTGTCATTTTCTTTAAGCAGCAGAATAAATTCACAAGGATGTATTACCATTCCTCTTTTACATAGGTATAACTGCCTCACAACATTTCTATAAGTATAAAGGTACTAAGTGGTTTAATGAACTCCCTTTGAGTCTTAGACTCGAAAAAAATTATAATATATTTAAAAATAAAATTAATAAATTGTACTGATTTATTTATTTATTTTTTGTTATTTCATTCTTGTTTTGTGTAGCTTCATATTTTTTAGTAGATGTACAATGTTTTGGTAAATGTAACAATATTAAATAGATACTCCCCTCTTTTAACACGAGATTTTATCTCAATTAAAGAGGGTTATTATGAATTATATGATGGAAATTGTATACCTTTTTAAATTATGATTTATATGTGAACCTTGTATTGTTTTTGTTAATAAATAAAAAAAAATAATACTATATAAGACATTATACACTTACGTAATATATATTACATAGTATTATTATATTTGTCATTTTTATGTGAAAAATATATTTGTTATTCTTATGTGAAGACATATTACTCTTATTGGGATGCAATGAACTAAATCATACTTTTTTATATTATCATATTATATTCTTTACTTATAACATTGGGTCATGTTTGTTTTCCAAATAAATTAAAAAAAATAAACATATACAAAAATATAGTAAATCAAAGTTACATTCACCTTAAAATAAATTTAAAAAAATATAAATGAAAACACTAATTTGTTTGAGTTTCATTATTTAATTTAAAATTGGCACTGACCGGTATCGGTCTCTGACGATGGTCTTTAACAGATCGATACCGGTCAGTGTCAATTTTAAATTAAATAGTGAAACTTAAACAAACAAGTGTTTTCATTTTTACCTAGTATAAAAGAGTTTCACCACGAATTATCCGTCGATAAAATTAAAAAGTCTTCTGTTAATGTTGACCCGATTAGATCGATAGAAAAAATGCAATAATATTAATGCATTGGTGCCGATGCATTGGTCAATTTGCAAGATGCATTTTTGCGTCCCATTAAATGACTTAACCGTCGATAATCGAGTAAATAGGTACCTACCACTTGATTATTTAACGATATGATTATGTGTATACAATCATTGGTTGAACCACACCATGACTTCAAATTTAATTACGGTATCTGTACCCAGTATTTTTAGTTGTGCAATATATTAAAATGGCGCGACCTTGCATACTGGATATAGATATTTATGTATTTACAAGACTCTCGCCTTAAAAATTGTCCGATTCCAAGAATTTCCAATCAAACACACACTATTTATATTAATCACTTTACAGATGTCGTCAGGGCGGTTTCGATGTTCGTTTAAAATGTACAAATACACCGTGCGCAAATAACATGGGACCAAAACGAATACTAAATATTAATTACATATATCCATTAAAAATTGAACACTGCACATCCAACATATGCAATTTCGAATTGTGAACAAATAAAATTTAAAAAAATACAGTCAAGCAACAGAATAATCTTTTATATAAAAAAATGACAATAAATCAAATTTTAATAAATATATATTTAAATCTACAATCAGTAAGACAACGGAAAAGTGTAAGTCTGGATAAATCATCGGCGTCGTCTACTCACTTTGTATTTTCAAGAAAAAACTAAAGAAGGAATATTTATCCCTAAACACCTGATACCGATTTCCTCTCCTTGTTCGTTCCCAATTTTTTTTGCTATGATGTTTTTATTTTTAATATTTATAATGTATATTTATAATGTGTAATGTATATTTTCGCTTGATTTCTTTCGTTTTATTTCGATTTCTTTCGTACAAATATAATTTTGTCATTATTTGGTTGGCTGAAAGAAATTGCCAAATGGCAATAAACCCGCAAGTGTGCATTATATTTGTTTATATTATTAACAAAAAGAAAAATAAATAAATATTTATTAAAATATTAACATTAAATAATTCTAATTTCATTAATCCTTCCTTTATCCCTTTAATCCTTTCTTCTTCCACTACGTCTGGAAACACTGGTTAGTTGGAAGAAATTTCCATACTGCAATAAACTCGCCACTTGCGCAGGGTGCAAGGAAGTGTTCATTATTATTATAATTAATACGCCTCATCAATTACCGTACTTACATAGAAAGTTAATTATTAACTCTCCTGACGAGGGAGCGGTACCCTTCGAGACCGGTCGAATATATCAAAAACTCAATTCGTGGTAAAAAAAAAAGAAATATTTGTTTTTAAAAATAATAATTCGGGTTAACGAAAACACAAGAGGCAATATAACATCTCACATAATTCAGCAATGAGGTTTACGACCCATTCTGAACGTTGTCTTTTTAGGTGAGACGAAGCTGGTGTGTGGAAATATCCGCATGTGTCTTGCTTCTTTTTATTAGGTATTGTACACTCGCACATCTGTCGCTACATTGTGGAATAAGCCTTAATAATTAAATAAAATATAACGTCGTAGAACTGGCCCTGACATTTTATCTAGTTTGAATTGAAGTGCACATTGGTTGGGCAAATATCGTGCTGTGTCAATAAACGCGCAAATATGTAACTTACATACTTTGTTATCATTATGTTATGCAGTTTTATATAATATCTGCTTTTTATCAAACATTTAATTATCCTGTTTACAATGCATTATTATAATATTTATTTACCGATTCAACTGTTATTCAACATTTTATTCTATGCATAATTAATGTACCTACTTATTATATGCTAATGATAGAAATTCTTAATGTTTTGTAGATTTTCCAACTGTCGATTTCTTCAAGCAAATTTATTTCTCTTAACATATCAACAGAGTATCAACCCAAGATACGCGAGATTTGTATGGCCAGGTCTATATATTACATGGTTTTTTCAACTTTGTATTAAAAAAACAGCAATTTAGAGGCTTCACAGCATATATGTACCTATGTTCGAAACATGTTAGTGTGTCTATGTGTCTGTCTGTGTGTGTGTCCCCTTATAACTTTTGATCCGCTCAATTTGCAGAGCCCAAAATTTCAGAATATATAGATAATTATAGGCCTACAAAAATTTTATACTCAGAATTTTGATTTTTTTTTCAGTCAGGGGTTATCAACTTTTGAATTTTTACTTTATTTTTCCATATTTCTCTAAAAATATAAAAACTAGAACGCTGAAAATTGGTATAAATATAGACAAATACAAAATCTCAAAAATGTTTCCAAAAAAATTCAAGAGTTTCTCAAACATTTTTTATAAAAAAACATATTTTTATGATAAATTTCTCAAAAGAAACATAAAAAATGAACATTGTGTACATTTCAAACTTTTTTTAACAATTTTTATAAAAATCGAATTTAGTAAGATATCGTTTCATACAATTTATATAGCAGTATGCACTACACAATATCTCACTCAACAGTTTGATAACATGTATTCATATTCTGGGTATGAAAAACAGAATGATCTCCATACTAACCTATCCTGACATACATACCTACATGTTTTACATAGAAAACAAAATATCTTAAAATATTTATTAATTTGTATTAGAGTTTTGTACGTATTCTTCAATTATACATACTATCTCCATCGACAGTTGGATCTCATGTGTTACATGCAACTAATGGTTATAAAACAAAATATCTTAAAATATTCAATAATTTGGATTTATGCAATGGGCTTATAGTTTCGAGTAATATATAAGTATTTTTTAACAATACATACTATCGCTATCGACAGTTACATCTCATCTGTTTCATGCAAATTGTAATATTAATTGTTTTGATATTATACATACATACCATCACGCCATGTCCCTTACGGGGTAGGCAGAGAGAACCGAACGCCATATCTTTCTATCCTGGCACACATTCATCGCCTCGTCAACATTCATGCATCGTCTCATACATGTTCGTCTATTGTACATGCTTCTAACATTTCCGTCTTTCAGAATATCGTTCACATGGTCGTGCCATCCCTTTCTTGGGCGGCCCCGGCCTCTCAATCCGTTTCAATCAGTTTTGATATTGTTAAATAAAAGTAAATACAGATTGAAAAAAATTATGAAAAAAAAAAATTATGCAATTACTTCAAACAAAAATGTATATCGACAAGTACTTAGTTTATAGAAAACAAGAAAATTTAATTTAAATTTTTACCCCACGTCATAATAAAACCTTCATAGATTTGAATATTTTGAATAGGTAGGTACTCTATGTATATAGTTTCCATTATTTATTTACCTCCTAGAAACCGCCTGTGTATACCATATAGTTATTTGGAATATATTGCCATATGGAAACAAACTAATTATAACTGTTTAAAAAATTAACGCTTCGAGAAATATTTGTCCTCTTTCGATAAATAATATTTGACCTTGTAAAGTACCAAAAAAAACAAACCTATAAAATCATAGATACGTCAATAATTGTCCTTTTACGAAATTCCCCAATAGAAAATATTCGACATCATTATGAATGAATATATGTTTAATTATAACTTCATTAACATGAGTCACTCGGTTTTATTTTACGTTTGTCCAGTTATTTTGAACATAAGGTTTATTTTCATAAAGTTGTCCTTAGTGTTGACTCAGTGTCACGGCCAATGACGTCACTTGTCATCGAAAAATAATCTCCAAACTACGACATTGTTTGGCATTAATAAAATATTCAACTTAGTACTTGTGTAAAACCAAAACAAACAAATAAATTTAATTTTTAAAGTGTACGTACTAATAAATTTATAATTTATTAGTTTTCCACTACGCATATTAAAATATGCATGTTCACCGACTTATACGTCCTCTTCATAATAGGAATAGGCAAATTTCACTTTGTTTCTCGGATTCTTCTTGCAGAAATCCTAAGAAGAATCGGTTTATTAAATTATTATTTACGATATCTATGTACTTTATTTGTATGCAGATAAATCTAACGATTAAGACGCATACATACTTCATGAACCATCCAAGAAATTTTACATTAGAAGAGGTGTCCGACAGGGTAACACTATTTCTCCCAAACTTTAGACATTGGCCCTCGAATATGTCAAAACTCTTGATTGGTCTAAGAAATGCATTAATTTAAGGTACTGCCTCCCTGACCAGCCAGCTGGTTAAAAATTATTTGACCAACACCAATTTAGTTATTTTATTTTAATATATACTTAATGCAACTGGATTACGCCAGTCACAATTATAACTACAAACAAACCTAACCAACATATTTTTACCAAAAGTTTGTATGTTAGGTTTAAAAAGTCTGTGTACATCCTAGGATATCCTGGCTGGTCAGGGAGGCAGTACCTTAATATAAACGGCGAGTATCTCGGCAATCTACGGTTCGCAGATTATATTATTGTCATATTTGCCAAGGATGAGGAGGAATTGAGTACTATGCTGACAGAAATCGGATCGAAGATGCACATCTCCAAGACCAAAATGAGTCCTTCCCCGTCATAATATGTAGATGGAGTGCAAATTGAAAGAGTAGACACATACATATATCTAGACCAAAATCAAGAGGCAGGCCTTGCCTGGGCAGCTTTTAGGAAATTATCATACTTTCTGAAATCCCGTAAATACTAAACTTGTATAAATAAACCTGTTTCGCTGTTTATTATGTGCATTGAACAGAGTGCATTCTGGTGTCAATTATTCTAAAATAAAATTATAACATATTGTCATATTTTTTTGCGATGACTACAGTTAAAAATAAAATAAATATATTTATATTATTATACCTATATATCTCGTATCTATGTTAATAATGCCGATGATCTCATAAAATAAAATTAATATATGTGCATTGAAATAAATATAATCATTCATTTTGAAAAACTCATCTTTAAATCACGGCCGCCACATTGGTTTCTCATCATTTCAAAAGAAAACAAAGAAGTTTAAATTATTTCGAAATCTTCACCTTCTAATTAGTATAAATCGATTTTCATCTAGAAAAATAAAAAAAAAACAACAAGAAGTCTAAGAACAGACGTCTTTTCAAGTCCAAAACGTAGCAAATTAGAACTCGATAAATCCAACTAATCATTTATTTTGAAAAACTACCTTTAAATTACGGCCGCCATATTGGTTTCTCATAATTTCAAAAGAAAACAAAGAAGTTTCAATTATTTCGAAATCTACACCTTGTAATTAGTGTAAATCGATATCCATCTTGACAAATAAAACAAGAAGTTTAAGAACAGACGTCTTCTTATGTCTCAAAATGTAGCTAATTAGAACTACATAATTACCGCTTATTTTGTAAAATTTCATTTTAATCACTGTCGACATATTGGATTTCTCGTAGTATTTTGAAATAAAAAAAAAGGCAATCGGTTCGTCGCCGTAAACGAACATTTTTTTATTCAAGCAATTTATTTAACTCAAACGAAAACAGAAAAAGAGTTTTTTCTAATACTAAAAATAGTTTCCGTACGGTCAACTGTCCCCACGGCCAATTGTCCTCACGGCAAACTGTCCTCACGGTCAATTGTCCGTAAGGTCCCCACAGTAAATTGTTCTCACGGTAAATTGTCCATACAGTAAAAAGGGCGTACGGTCTATCATCCACGGTCAATCGGCTACGGTAAATTGTCCGGGAATCAATAAATTATTGTAAACAACTTATGTTACACGCACACACACATACACATGCACACACACACACATATACACACCCTCACACACACACACACACACACACACACACACATACAATTCGTATGGGATGGGATGAATAGGAGGGTACGAGGGAGGAAGATTAAGAGCGTATCACCTTCAATATTTCGCGACGAAACTTATCGTATTTTACATTGAAGATGTCCACCCCGACTGAGAACAACGTGTTATATGAGAGTCACATACGCGTGGAATTGTAGCATTCTTCCTGACATTTGTTCTACATACCGGTACATGTAAAAGTTCAATCCCACAATCACAGGTAATCAGCGACAGGTGAGCAGATGTGCATTACCATATTAAAGGAAGTACGAGTGTGTTCCTATACCTATACATACGCTTCGTTACACTTTAAATGGCAACATTCCGAATGGATGGTGAATCTCATTGCTGAGAAATGTTATTACAATATGATATGTTATATTTTAGATAGATATTTTATTACATACATAGATTGATGGTTTGATAATAGAGTGGAAGCACTATTCAAAGCCGGTGCATCATATGTCAGTTTTTATAATAAATAATTAAAATTTCGTTATGTAGTAACGATTGTGTATATTTACCATTGTTTCTTTTTATGCATTAAGGAATCGAGTAATTGATGTTTTATTCTATTGGGGAGAGTTTGGCGTTAGTCACAATCAAATCTTTTGTACATCGAATGTTATAGTGTGTACAAAGTTCACTTTGTCTGTGAATATACATACTTAACTTTTATCTAATAAATATTTCATATTATAACAATTCGGTCACACCTAATAAGAATATGATGAGAATTTTATAAACGAAAATTAGTAAATAAAATGTATTTGGAAAAAGGTTAACAATGCTTTTATTATAGATTTTTATTATATCTTATATCCAAATCATTATATCCAACCTGGGAGCGAGGCTTAAGGATTGGACATATAAAGAGCGGCTCCAAGCCTTGGGACTGACAACGCGATTGAGACATCATTGAGACATTTAATTAGAGATCATAATACTTGGGCATTCTCGTAAAATAATAATATTACCGTTCATTATTTCAGCCACTGACATTATTCCAAAATGGTTAATCCATGATTTAGAATTTTTAGATTTATTGAAAAACAAAAATAAATAATAAAAATGCAAAAAACGGAAATAATGAATACATGTACAATATCTCCTCAGACCCTATTCCTTTGATATGTTAAGTATCTGGATGGGTGAGCTATATTTTGTTCTATTAAATAATTTACAATTTATGCATTGATCTGCTAATTCTTTTGAGGAAGTGTATAATGGTAATAATAATAATTGAATGTTTTTATTTGTAGTGCTTAATTGTTATTAATATCAATTAATTATCGACGAAGTTTTATTTGGTAGAATTCCATTATAAGTTATATCTATAATTAAAAGAAAAGACTTTTTTGATTCTACATTAATTTTATTCTGCGCGATAGACCTATTTCGCCTTGTTAGGGCATTAACTAGCTTAGCTAAGGTAGTTAATGCCCTAACAAGGCGAAATAGGCCTATCGCGCATAATAAAAAAATGTAGAATCAAAAAAGTCTTTACTTTTAATTATAGATATAAGTTATTAATATCATAAGGAAATCGGCCAGCGCCGTTTAAAATAATATATTTATAGATTACATTTTGCGATGAAATAAATAATATCCATTTTAACAAAAAATGAAAAAAAAAATCAGCAAATCAAAGGAAAAGAGTGAAAGTAGAACAACATATCAAATAAATGTAGAGAACGAATGGCTAGAACAAGTCGACGAATCTGTCTATCTGGGAAGCATGTTTCAACGGAATGGACGAATAAGAACACCGAGCAATGACAGGAAACGGAGTGAATGGAGTACTTAGACCAGTTACGAATGATTGCATACCAAAGGAAGCCAAAGTTGCCATTCTTAACGCTACCGTAGTGCCAACCTTGACGTATGCAAGTGAAACCTGGACATGGAAGAAGTCTCACGAAAGCAGAATAAATGCAGTGGAAATGAGATCACTAAGAATATTTGTAATAGAAGGATGCATGACAGAATAAGAAACGAGGACACAAGGAAAAAATTTAACATAAAGAAAGATGTCATTAATAGAAGAAAATTGAACACATTGAGATGGTTTGGATGGATGGAATGAGGAATGCCTGATGAATATAATATACAGTGCTGATACGAATTGAATAAGAGGTCGGGGACGCCCAAGAAAGAGCGTATCACGATATTTTTTGACAAGTCATATCACGTGTGTATTTGATTTTGTTTTTCATTATGTGTACCTACCTTATTGCTCCTAGATTAGATTCAGCGCACAAAACTGTATATTTATTTAAATCGTACAAGAAAAAAAATGAAAGGAATGAAAATATTATATCTTAAAATCGTTGCATTGTGATACGTATTAGGTATAATAAAAGTATTGATGTATGAAATGCATTTGCTTTACCACAATAATTATAGATTAAAATTGCATACAAGATGCAATTTACAAGTGCAAATTTTTTTGCAGCTGTCTGACATTGACCCGCTTAGTAAAATTTTGTAGATGATAGCAAAAAATATATTCAATAACTACACACGTTTTCATCAACGAAAAATATTATTACCATAATTATTAAAGTGTGTGCGTCATTTTAAGAACCCATCGAACTTGATGTGGGAGAGTTTTCTTGATATATACGATTGCATTGTAAAATACATTATATCTCTTATCATCATTAAAAAAATATTCATTTTCTTCCTTGACAATTTGTCGGAGATCCTTACATTTTCAAGGATCACTTTTCGAAGGTTTCAACAATTTATGTACGTTTTTTATTCGTAAGTATTTTAAGGCAAAAATAAATTGATTAAAGTTATTGCCTATCTGATTACAGTACAGTGCATGGGAATAGCATTTTAAGTACGTTCAGGATCTCAAAGGAACATACGATAAATTGACAGAAAAACACCTTATCATTCCATATAAAATTGGGTCTGCTGACTATTCATAGGGTCGTATTAGGGGACTTATTTAAGAAAAATCTAAGAAAAAGGTAAGAGCTCTTGCTTACAAAACCTCAACTTTTAATTATATTTTTCTCAAATAACTCCCGTGATTACGACCCATAGACTTTGAAGTCTGAACATGAAATTTTGAGCTATTCCGAAGATTATTTATCGGATATTCGATTTAAAAGTGTAAGTCATTTCGATATTAAATAATACCATAAATACTTCGCTACAAATATTAGCACACTGTCGCTCAATGCAAATCTTGTAAATTCACTCTTTGAGTGTTTGCTTAGCTGAGGAGACTTTGTTTGCGAGTCTTAGGAAGTGATAAAGTTTTTGCATATCATTAGATACCTTACATATTATTACAAACGACCAACCTTGACTCTCATATTTAGTTGGGTTTGGTTCTTTGATTCAACATTGATGTTAACCTGCAGTAACCTTAAACCTTCTCTTCGTTTGAACTTCACTCAGTTAAATTGTCATCAATCATCGATTAATAATTCATAACTTGTTGCGACAAGCAAATCATGCATGCGAAATTAATAGTTTTATTGACGAGTACTACAAAAGCAATAATAACGGGTGATTAGATATAGATTTAGACCGTAAAACGCTACGTTAGCAAGGAACGCTACGTTTTGTATTGTATGGTTTTCTCAACCTCTCCTATTAGAGATATGATGATCATGAATATTATTAGAAATTAGCAATTATGTCATTACTCGATTTCAGTAGCGCGTTTAATTCCGTAGATTTTGACATTTCACTTGATATAATTTCCTCGCGCACCATAACTCAACCGGTGTTAAATTAGTTTATTATGTAGCTATTTGAGAAATCGGAAATTGCATTTAGATCGTTGATAATACTTCTGATTTTGTCATTATGTTGTCTGGTGTACCACAAGGTGGAGTTTTTTCCCCCTTGTTATTTTACATTTACATAAATTTTATAACTTAAAACCTTAAATCACTTGTTCACAGATTTGTTGTGTATTCATTTCAATCCATCTGACAGCCAATGCTAATATGTATAAACAAGCCAAAAATGAAATAATATTTCTGGCGCAGTTCAGGGATGACATCTGTGCGAGAAACCGTCACCTCATTTATAACGACTGTTGCTTTTATTGTTTACAAATAAACCAATTTCTCAATAGAAGGCGTTATAAAAAGGTTTCGTCGTTACTTCATAGATGGCAATAGTAATGTCTTATTTTCAGTTGAATTTATTACACATTATTCAAATATATACAATTTTCAAAAATTACATTGATAAGGGAATTCAATGAGAATGTATAATTGGTGAACGTTATGCAAGTGCGTAAAATGATAACGTAGACCAGCCGATGACAGGTCGTAAGCCCTGTAGGTGTCTTGAGTTCCTGGTTCTTCTATATTATCCCAACTTCGTCTATATTGAGATGTTAAAAAGTTTGTTAATAAAAGTACTTCTCGAGCAACTAACTAGTACTATTTCAAATATTAATTTAACACGCACCCAATAACAAGTTGCCACATTCTGGAGACTTACGATATTAATCGTCTCGCAGATCCAGACTGAAAACACAATTAAAAACTGTGTCTCCACCGGGAATCGAACCCAGGACCTTTGGAAAAGAAGTCAGACCTAATCAACTGAAATCATTTTGAGAAATATCTCTTAGTCGTGACGGATCATAATATTAAAATTCAATCAATATCCTATTTTCTCGAATGTATACCATTATTACTATTATTTATATGAAATAAATATGTACTTATTTCATTATTTTGCACACATTTGTAGGATGACGCGTTGGAAATCCGCGAATGTATTATTTCATATTGATAAAACAAACAATTCACATAATATTTATTTTGTAAGTTCTCATACATTGCGTCTTTAAATAAACGATAATCCTTTAACCGAATGTATAAAAAGCGATGGCTGAATAGATAATATTACTATGCGCTGTTCTGGCAATCCAAATAATGATCCTTGTTCTTAATAATATATTAAACATTCATTAGAAATCACTTGTTCAGTGGATTAAATTTTACTTGGTAGATATATCAATACTACGCATAATTCAATTTATTTTTAAAATAATTCATTGTTTTGTTACCAGCAGTGAGTACATGTAACAGCAAGATGGGCTGATTAGCTGTTATTTATTTTGATTATATTGTTTGAATTTAAATTGTTCGTCGCCCATTTAAAAACAACAAAAAAAACATATATTTGGTTTTGCTTTTGCCAACTAAAATGAAGGTCCTATGTGAAATATAAAATATAAAACACGCACCCAATAAGTTATTTTATTTTTTATTACATACTTCTCAGGCAACTAACAGGTACTATGTCAAATATTAATTTAACACGCACCCAAAAAAAGGAGCCACATTCTGGAGACTTAGGTACGATATTAATCGTCTCACAGATCTAGATTGAAAACATAATTAAAAACTCTGTCTCCACCGGGAATCGAACCCAAGACCTTTGGATCAGCAGTCACATACCTAACCAACTGATCCACTCATTCTGGAGGCTTTATTACTTTTGTATGATATTTATTAAAAACTGTGTCTCTTCCGGGAATCGAACACAACTTAGGATACGGCCACGGATAATTGGCTTAGGAGTCAGATAAACAACCAACCGAGCCACGAAAGCTGGCACATTATCACAGAACACATTGGCTGGCACATTATTCCTTATATCTTCAGTTATTGTAGTATGGGAAATAATCATGGTTATTTTCAATAGATAATAGAGATTATAATTATAATAAAAAAGATTGACTACAAGAACAATTAGTAGCAATGATCGGAAAACAAAAGAGTTAAGTAGAGGAAGAAGAAATCAGGTTAAGAGGAAGAAGATCAAGAAATCAGAGGAAGAAGAAATTAGGTTAAGAGGAAGAAGATCAAGAAATCAGAGGAAGAAGAAATTATCAGATATTTTTTCTTTAGCTTTTCTTTGTATAATGTTATTTTGTAAGCGAGACTAAATATCAGAACTATAAGATTATTTCATGATCATGGTAAATTATTTTTGATATATAATATATTCAATGGGGTTTAATAGGATCTCGATCAACTATCCGTTGCAAGGGATTGAAATGTTCATATTTAACCTCATAATCGTCATGTTATTTTTTAATTATTTTGTAACTGATTTGCAAACACTGAATGTATGTTATTTTTATGACACGAAGGTTTGATCACTCATTGAACAGAATTTCAAAATATTGTTTTCTATTTGAAACTAATTAATAAAATATTTTTGGTAGTTTAAAGAAACGAAACGATTGTTTTAAAAGTTTTTTTGCCCATGAAAAGTAGATGTAGGTACTTTATAATTATTTATCTATTGAACGCCCAATAAATGCCATTTGCAAAAAAAAAGTATACATGTAGATACAGGAGTAAATACAACCATAAAAATACAATAGAAGAAAATAAATAATATGAAGTCGATTGAACTAATTGAGAATTAGTAGGCCATACTTCACTCTTATTAAAGCATCAATATGAAACCTATAATACACACTTCTTGAAACCTATAATGCATCATCTTGTGTAATAATTCATTTGAAAACGTAGTTAAAAGATAAAGAAATTTGTGCTACAAAATATAAATATTTACAATACATAATTGTCGGCCTTCATGCCTCAGTGGATTGGTTATCTTACTGGTGATCAAAGGGTCCCGGGTTCGATTCCCGGTGGAGACACAGTTTTTAATTATGTTTTTAATCTGGATCTGTGAGAAGATTAATATCGTCTCCAGAATGTAGCAACATGTTATTGGGTGCGTGTTAAATTAATATTTGATATAGCATCTATTAGTTGCCCTAGAAGCAATATTAAATAAATATAACAATTTAAAATAGAAATAAAAAAAACAAACAACTGTTTTAATTAAAAAATATATATTATGATTTACTATTTTTATAGTCATTAAGTTATTAAAAATGTCACATAAATATGAAATTATCTATTTATAACTTTGAAAGTAAATGATGGATAAGTATATTATTATTAAAAAAAAATAAAAATATTAAAAATCTCACCTTCGTAAAACAAATCCAACTACAACACTTTTCAAAGTCACAGTAAACATAAAATCACCACAATTTTTTTTTTAAATAAATATTTATATAAACTATATATTTAATCGATATTTAAAAAATGTATAAAAAACAAAAAAAAGTTTATATAGAGTTTTGTTTTATATAACTAATATACTGCATGCAACTCGTTTCTCAGTACGCGGCGTTAACGTTTCTGACAAGATTCGCTAAGAGAACTTTAATATATATTAGTATAAAATATATTTATATAAAAATACAACACATTGTCTCAACATACAAGTTCAACCAGAATTAACCCTCCAATGGCAAGATGACATTTATTATATACCGCCATGTTTTATTATTTTTATATTTATTAATTGTTTTTGTAATTGATGTACATTTTTACGCGTAACAATTTATGAGTATAAAATATTTTTTCAATTTTATTTATTGTAATATTATTGAAATAAAAAGAAATGAAAAATTTATTTATTCATTCATACCATCACGGCATAGCGCACAACGTGGGATTACCAGCGACAGGTATGCGGGTGTGTAAAAATAATCACGACACATGCGGGTATCCTCACACACCAGTTTTGTCTCAACCCATTGATGAACTACGTTAGATGTTATTTAGCCTCTTAACCATCAGTTAACAACTCACTCGGTTTTATTTATTTATTTATTTTTATACTTCCTAACACCATATTATCATATTATGAACCTGGATCTAATATCATATTATGTAACTGGATCATTTTATTGCAAAATATTTTTGTCTTCCATCTAACCAGCGTTTCCAGATCAGCGAAGCAAGATTTGCGTGATTATATAACTTGAATACTTTTCCTATGCTGGAAATCGAACCCAGAACGCCGGCGCAGACGCCAAATAGCTTACTTCTAAGCTACGGCGGCATTAGAATCAATTTTTGTAAATAAACAATTATTTTTACTACATTTTCTTAGCAAAAGTTTAGATTGGTTGTTGGGTTAACGGTTAGTGTGTCCATTTAGCAATACAACGGTATTAGGTGTAAAAAATAATATTTTTCAAAAGCTATTCATTATACATCTAGTTGTAAATACATGAATATTGTCAGGAAACAAAATATTATGAATAAACCGACGAATATTACTAAAATTGAATAATTAATAATTAAATATTCAATACGAACTGTTCGTTGTCACCTGAATGGTTAAAGTAAAAATGTCCTCGCACATACCACAGCAAATATATGCTTTTGTTTTTATTTTCACAGTAGAGATCGGTTTGTAAACAGGACTTTACAGTGAAATAAATTACACTCCTGACGCACGTGGAGCCTTAGTCTCGACACCTTCGGTAAATTACCTAAAACTAAGCACTAAGAGTTTATTTATTTATTTATTTAAAGAAAAAACAAATACACATCACACATATTATACATTTTTGTTTTATAAATAATAACTTTGATTTATATGTGCATTATATTTCCCATAGAGAAATTACAATGTAAACATAGACGTGCTTAGAGATTAAAATAGAGATAAAAGTAATGAAATATAAAAAAAAATCAATACTTATTGAAAAAAACATATTATGAAGTATAGTTCACTCATATAACATTACTTTCTAAACAGTGCATTCCAGCCATACCCAGGTCCTAAAAGGTTGTATCAGTAATCTTTTATAAAATAGTTAAAAATAAAGCAAGAGCGCCACTGGAATGATTATATTGTATCTAATGTATGTAAATAAATCTATAATACTAGACACACACTCCTCTTTTCCGCCTAACCACTCAACACACCAACTATGCTCAACATGCAACAATGTACAGAATCTGTAACACATACATACAATAGGCATTTCCAAGAGATCGACGTATTCTTACTTAGCGCCCCCACATTTAAAAAAATATATCAGATTTAAATTTCATCCTCATAATCTTACCCAACACTTAATATACTGACACATTTATATATGCAATTTCACACA
>OY754976.1:1410298-1502798 GCA_963576475.1 Molanna angustata | reverse complement strand
CTTATATGAATTTATTAACATAAAACCATTTATATTCTAGTTTATTTCCGTCATTGAATGAATCATACGGGAAAATTGTACGTGAGTTTTTTTAATTTATTTGTTTAATCTCAATACGTAGTTTTTAACGTTCGTTTTATTTCATATTCATGTATCGTAATTAAGTCTAATTTGATAAAACTTGATTTACAATTAGTACTTTCATGTCGATTTCTTGACACATATTTTACCTCGTCTGACCCGAACTAATACTGTTGCTTTAAAATATATTTTCCTTGTTAGAGCATCATACAGGTTTTTAATGAAATAACACTCTTTTGTGTACATGGATTTTCCATACGTCCATTGTGATGGACATTGAGTATATAAGACATTTTTTGTTTGTTTTTTAGCTGTGAGGCACCGTCTTAGAATAGTGCTTCCACTCTTTTATATTATCATCGTTTTCGGGTGTCCCGTAAGAGCCGGATAATATAAAAAAAACAATAGGTAAAATAACATCTCACATAGTTAAGCAATGAGATTCACCACCATAGTGTTATATTTAGGTGAGACGAGACTGTTGTGTGGGAATACACGCATGTATACTTTTTCTTTTTATAAGGTTACGCACACCTATCACTGGTTACTCCACGCTGTTGGATATGCCGTAATGTATATTTTTAATATTCTTCTTCGTATGTTCTGTGTAATAAGCAAAACAGTTATTGTTATATAAAGGAACGGTAGGGATGGGAGGTACGAGAGGGACTGAAGGGATGAGAAAGACTGAAAGGACGGGAGGGACTGTTAGGATGGGATGGTAATTCTTACGGATTTGCAAAATGAGTATAAATTACTTACTCGCTGTTCTTCTTCCATGATGTGACTAACTCTTCCACCAATTTATTAAACTCCCTCTTCGATATGTATTTTTATTGACATACCTATTGATAGTTTTTTTTTAATCAAAAATATACAATCACATATTTAAATAATTTAATTAATTACAATTGATAACACATTTCCTATAACATAGTACATTATTACAATTGATAACACATTTCCTATAACATAGTACATTATTACAATTGATAACACATTTCCTATAACATAGTACATTATTACAATTGATAACACATTTCCTATAACATAGTAGGTACATTATTACAATTGATAACACATTTCCTATAACATAGTACATTATTACAATTTACAAATATGCATATTTTTTATCTGAACACATAATTTACATTTAATTTATTTCATTTTTATTTAAAACTATGTATACCTATACAAATGAACGTTTCTAAGTATTTTATTTATTTATTTTTTACTTCTCGGGCAACTAACAGGAACTACCTATGTCAAATACCTATTATTTTAACATGCACCCAATAACAAGTTGCCACATTCTGGAGACTTACGATATTAATCGTCGCACAGATCCAGACTGAAAACACAATTAAAAACTGTGTCTCCACCGGGAATCGAATCCGGGACCCTTGGATCAGCAGTCAGATATCTAACCAACTGAGCCACGAAGGCCGACAAGTATGCAAGTATAAAAGTAATTATTTATTAATTTATTTATTTGGGAAGCCAACAGCTCATTTACATTTTTCATATTTTAATTTTAACATATAATTGAGAGCCAATAACAAGTTTTCCATCAATAACTAGAAATTACTGTAAACAACTCATGTATCAATTATGCCCTGTAGGTATATAGCCCACCTGCCGGTGTACAATTATATTTGTTTATATTATGTACAGAAAGATGTATAAATAAGTAAATAAAATATATATTTGACATCTCACAAAGAAAAATCTATGAATAAAATGATCAACTAGTGTTCTCAATAAAATTCAGACGGAAGGAACTGGGATAATGGATGGTACCAAAAGATATGAAGAAATGGAGGGACTGAAGAGAGGAAAGAACTGAAGGGAGGGAAGTGACCGAAGAGAGGAAGGGACTAAAGGGAAGTAAGGGACTGAAGGGGCTGAAGGGACGGAATTGTAATAAGATATCCTAGATAACAATCTTAAAATAAGATGAGAAAAAAATCTAAATAAAAAATCAATAAAATAATTAAGTAGGTATAAATGAAAACACTAATTAGTTTTAGTTTCACTATTTAATTTTAACACTGGCACTGACCGGTATCGATCTGAAGATCATCGTCAGAGTGCTTCAGATCGATACCGGTCAGTGCCAGTGTTAAAATTAAATAGTGAAACTAAAACTAATTAGTGTTTTCATTTATACCTAGTATAATGGAGTTTCACCACGAATTATCCGTCGACAAAATTAACAAGTTAAAATAATTAAGATCTACTATTTTATATGCCCAGAGGTAAATCATTATACACAAAACGTATTTTGGGTTTTGCTAGTCCTAAATATAATATTTTACTACGACGTAAACGTTAATACCACATAACAGATAACAGCTGTATAGGTACTAAAAGAAGGTCATAAATATTTGATTTGAACAATAAAAAAAAATTACATAATAACATAGTTACACGTTCATATTGATTTAAAAAAAGGAAATATAATTCAAATTATCATATTGAATTGCTATAAAATTTAAATTATCATATTGAACAAGTATTTAAGCTAATTTAGGGAACGTATGAGGATGTATATATTATTATGTACCTACTCGTTTCAAGGGCATATTAATTCTTAAAAAAAAATTCAGGGCCAAGCTGACTGATATAAAAAATATTGAAAAATAACAGGATATTATTTTTTTTCCTTTGTTAAAAAGAATGAATGTGTCCTTGTAACAAATACATACACCCTCATACGTTCCCTCAACTAACGTGAGCGAAATCGGTTGTGACAAGATCCGAAGTGGATTACTTACCCAGCGCGCTTGCCGTTTTGCCACCGACCCATATATAAATAAAATAAATATACGTATAAGTCAATTAATATGTTTTATTCACGTATTACGGCACGATCCCCTATTTTTACTTTCATTTAGAATCATAACTGATTTCTTTAGTAATTTATGAAATAAGATTTATTAGTCAAAACAAAAACCCAATATAATAATAAAATCGTATCGAATTATGATACATAATTTTCATATAAAAAATATGTGAGAGAATTCTAAGTGTAAGTAATAAATTTATTTTTGTAAATACATGATATAAAAACCAAAGACTGCTACCAATGTAACATAGGGATGGTCCCTAGCATATTGGAGAGCAATAACATTAACTGACAGCAAAACGTAAGAGTGTCGATGATGTGGATATGTACTGTTGATGCATGCGTTTATCTTCGATTGTCTATTATAATCTCTTCTAAATGTTTTTATTTTATATCTATACTATTGTTGTCAAACACGTTCTTGCAAAAAATCTCAAAAGAATCATATTATAAATAAAAATAAAACTTACTTTGTTTCCAAACGTACATCCTTGTACAGAAGTTTGCATTGTTGATTATCTGGCAAATTTAGTTCTACGGAGTTGCTAAAATCTACCCAAAAAAAAACTTTTATTATTCTTACTTTGTAACGTATGTTGCCACATCTGGCGAAGTTTGGTTTTTTACATCTTTGGGGGTATATGTTTAATTATTTATTAATTTATATCAGAAGGATTGTATTACAAATGTGCGTGTTCAAAAGGATTCCATTCTATTTAAAACATATACCTCCAAGTATGATATTACATGATGCAACGGGCTGTGGTTCGATGATATTCGTTAATCTTCGGTAGTATTCGAGAATCCCGAGCCATACATGTTGCAGCCCACAAGGCGCTGCTACACATCTGACAACACTGAGAAATCTTGCCAATGCTCAAAAGGGGCGTATTAATTAGAAATGTTAATAAAAATCTGCATTTTTTTTAATTATATATTTTATTTATTACTAGTTACATACAGTTGTATTATCGTTACAGCATCTAAGTAAATAACAAAGGCCAGTTAACATTTAAATATAAATTATATGTTATTAATTTGTATCAATCACATACATAATTCGACATTTATTCTAACATTTCTTGATACATTCACAAGATCAAATCAGTGCTAAGCTTGTAAAGCAATTATCTAAGTGGGTAACATTTTTAAACTAAGTAGATCACCACAACCAACAACCAATAGAACTTAAGTACATACAAATTAAAATAAAAAAAATCAAAAATGTTTTTTTTGTATAGCTTCTCGGGCAACGAACAGGTACTATATCAAAATATTAATTGAACACGCACCCAATATCAAGTGGACACATTCTGGAGACTAATGATATTTATCCTCTCCATCAGGTAATTGAATCCGGAACCTTTAGCTCAGTAGTCAGATATCTAAGCAACTTAACCACGAAGGCCAACTTACTTGATACTTGGAGCAGAATGATACATTTGACGAAAAATATCCATTTATTTTTTTTTTTTCTATCAAAAATATTGAGATTTTAATAAATAACTTTCATTATAATAAAATACATATCTATTGGTACATACTATTTAAAAAAACATTAATGTTTTTTAAACTATTAAAGATTTTCATTGATTTTTTTTACAAATTATATATATTCAAGGATAGTATAAGTTGATAAGTAGTAAACGGAACCTCACAGAGCATTAAGGCTGCACCGGCACTGATTTTTTTTACGCGAGTTTGTACCGCACTTCTCGTACTGAAGGAGAAGCGGTGTGATTCGTCCCGCCATACATTTTGTACGACTTGACTAGCGCGAAACAGGAACGACATAAGCGATAATATGAATTATACATTTTTTCAAAAATCAGAACACAAAATTAAAAATCTAAAACAGTCATTGTGTTGACATCAGATCAAACAAAAATTTTGCTGAATTATAGTTTTACATCTAACAATTTAAACGGTTTTAACGAGGGAATCCCGCGAATTTCGGCGGTGTTTTCGCAATTATTTTTATCGAGAGAGCTTACAAACACTATTATTATTGAACTGTCAAGCTATAGACAGTACTATTATTGTTTCCTGTCTTAAGTTTCAAGATAATTATGTCAGTATTGGCCTATGCAACTTATCATTTTTGAGTTAAGTATCTCGATCATTGCGTTTGTTGATTTTTTCAAATTTATTTATTTACAACCATATGTAGATATATTTTGTACACTGGCAGGCTTACTGTCATATGGCTATTTCTTCCGACCAAAAAATAATTTACTGTAAACACATCCATGCACCTTGCGCAAGTGGCTAGTTTATTATTTTTACCAACAAACTTGTGTCTTCAGTCCAACGTTCAATATAATAGTGTCAAAAATAATATACATGGAAGATTTCTTTTGAGATATCAAAACTAGGACACTGAAACACTAATTACTAATAAGAGTATAATATTCGCCAAACATCTTGAACGAGCTTCCGGTTGCGCAGAGCGCAAATTTGTGTCTTTTTGCTTCGTTGGTTTACGTGCAAATCGCCCCCCTTCTCAGCTAAAAGTTCAAGTTATCTGGCGAGATCTTTACAACGATGATCAGTTTGCATACTTTTTTAAAGGTTCATTCATAATATCCCACAATATGGGGTTATTTCATAACTTTTACTTCATTAAAATAAGCACGACACATTCGTGTATGACTACACACCATTTTCGGTCTCAGTTACTCTCTTTTTTTGGTATTCCTATCTTAAAACATAAAACGTGTCTTTGTGGTCGAATTTCGTGGATCAGTTGGTTAGATATACGACTGCTGAGCTCTCTCGGGTTCGATTCCCGGTGGAGACACAGTTTGTAATACTGCTTTCAGTCTGGATCTACGAGACGATAAATTAATATCATAAGTCACCCATTGGTCAAAGTCCTATTGGTCATGCGGATTTAGTAATCTCGCAGAACAATTTTAAAGCCTTCAAGAAGTTTTGTCATGGTAATGGTGCCTTACTGTTGGTTTATTCCCATTAAGTTTATTTCTTAAAGAGATCTTAGTCATACCTTTGATGCTATAGATTTAAAAAGATCCGAAGTCAATGACAATCCACGAGTGTGAATCTTCCATTCACATTCGTTATTAAAATATTAAAAATTATAAATATATATTGCTACTACACGTACAAAGAACAATAAACACTTATTTTAGTGTTTTCTAAAATACCATAAACATTAGAATAAATATTACACTTACTAATTTTATGTACAGTGGATATTAAATATAAATTTATTTTAACTCAGCAGTGGTCTACGAATTCTTGGTAATGAAAATTTAATATGTATCTTTATCAAGAAATCAGTTTTTGATTTTTATGTGTATTTGGTTTTATATTTATCATCGTTAAAATTTTTATGGCAAATAGTGTTTTTGTTCTTTTTCAACTAAATATTTATATGGTTCTAAGAAATGAATTGATGTTCCACTTTACATTGAATATTTTGATATTTCTTAAACTTTATCAGAATTAGTATAATTGCATTATATTATAATATAGTTCTAAAGTTTTTTTTCTAACATTTATGAACATGATTTTTCTAAGTACAAAAAGACAATTCCATTAAACTATACATAAAATTCATTTAATAAAATTTATATATTTTTCCCAAACAATCGCTATGTAGATAAGTAGGTATATAGACATAATATCACATTCACTCAATAATTGATTGACATAAAAATGATCTTATGAGTTAACAAATTCACATCATAATTTTTCTACTTTTTGTTTGTAATTCAACCATATTAATTGAAAAAAAAATTAATACTGTAATCGGGCTATAAAAAAATCTAATCGGCCCGTTGGCTGAACGCCCCATAAACAAGGACTTACGGCCCGTTCCCACTTGTTTGTTAGGTCCGACAAAATGTCGGGTGATCTAGTGGCAATACGTTTCAAAAGGAGCTGTTCAACAATTGTCGTTGTCGTGTAAGTGTTAACAGCTCCATTTGAAATGAATGTATTGCCACTAGATCACACGATATTTTGTCGGACCTAACACACGACAAGTGGGAACGAGGTCTTAATCGGCCCTTTAAAATACCGGCATACGACCAGCAACTCAACCTTCTCCTTGGCAGAATGCCGTAAAAAAATCGACAAACTTTATCCTTTATCAGACTTGAGCTGTCGATCGCCTTTCAGATTCACAATTAAAACATGAGTGTCTCCACCGGATATTAAACCTGAGACTCATGGCTCAAAAGAGTCAGATGTAAACAAAAGATATTCAATATTCATACTTAAATATTATCAGAAAAAAAATATATGAAGTCAATTTCATTACATTAAAATACAGCCAGCAAAATATGACGTTATTAATTAAATGTTTTTAAAGAATGTCTATTTCAAAATGAATTTTTGACGAATGGTTAAATAAATTTCAAAACATTTTCACTTAAACTACAAGCTACACAGACACAATCTCTCTATGAATTTAATTAATTACATACATTTATTAATATTTTTTAAAATATGTCTTCGACAAGCCTATAGATCTAACATATAGATACTTTGATATGTAAGTTTATAAGTGATATGTAAAGGATGTTATAATAAAATATTTATGTAAGTATCTTAATTTTATAAAATTTTAGTGTAATATATATGCATATTTATGAACAGTCGTGAGAGAATTTTTTCTTCCAATAACATTATATTCAAATAAAAAAAAGTTACAGTAATATTACATAATAAAGTGTCAATAAAAAATATTAATTACTTACCCTAAAAAAATCTAAATTTTTCATTTCAATGAACTTTGTATAAGTAGCAACTCAATCACAACGAATTATCAATTATCGTTTTTCAGGTTTTTTTTGTTTAAGGCAATTCACCCAATGTAAAGAGTGCTATGTGCCAATTATTTCATGTCAGGTTCAATTTCAATTTTCAGGTTCATTTACAATCCAATTAAGTTTAGTTGAAGTTTGGTTGAAATAGGGTAGGTTATCCTCTGTCGTTAGGTTAGATTTGTTATGAATATGTTAGATTTTGTGAGGTTAGGTTACAATTTAAAGTTACAACTGTTGAAAATATCTACAAAAAAATCTTATTGTTCCAAATTCATATATAATTCATAAAATAGTTTATAAATAATTGATATAAGTAATCAAATTAATAAAGTTATTCTATGAATTATGCTATATAATATTTTTTTTCGTAGATATTACATTGTACATATATACGAATATGTTTTTATATATGAATATTTTAAGATTTTTCGAACTTGTATATTTATTTAATACGAAGCATTATCTTAAAAATAATGATATGTTAAATGAAATTGAGCACTTTGTGCATATATAAATACATATATATTATACAAAATACATTATTATAACATTTTGAACTAAATTGTATGTTAACATTTACACATAGATATTATTTTTTTCTAAATATTCATTGAATATATTAAAAAAATTGCTCGTTTCTAAAGCATTTATATTTAACATCTATATCTTAATTATTCCAACCATATAAGCATTGCATATTTAGGATATTAGACATTGCCATATTTTAATTTCTTATACCTATGATAATAAGACATAATAGCCCATTTCAATAAAATATCATTTTTATCATTTATTGACAATATAAAATATCATTTTTCATAATAATCATAATACAATACAGCCCATTTTATAATGATTTATATAAAATAGCCCAGAGACTTTTCTTACAACTAGTGATATGTTTTTTTATTCTTGATCGATATGTATCATTGATATGTATACATTTCTTAATCCTAATGTATATTATATAAATATATAGTCGATACTTATTTTTTAAACAACAATTAAATCAAATATTTTATTCTATATTTTTTTGAAATACATTTTTAATAAATATATTTATCTTTAATTCAAACAATTTTCAAAAACATATTTTATTTTCGTTCCCCACTTGAGGAAATGAATCAAATTCAGTTCATGATTTTAAGTTTCTTTTTAAATTTATTGTGAAAATTTTAATATTTTAGTTATTAAATAAATTAATATGACACTCACAAAAATTGATTGCATATTTTATACTTAATTAAATTTTAAACCAGCCATTTAAATAACTTCATTATAAAAAAATATTTGTAGATAAGACAACATACGTAAATAATTTCATAGAATCAGATACAATTTGATTGCAACTTAAATAGTTTAATAAAGATTTCATTTATTATTAATTTAAAAAACATGATTATAAATTTCATAGCTTTAATATAATAATCTTTCTTTTTAAGCATATTCAATTCATCTTTCTCAACAAATAAATATTTTGTTTTCAAAATAATATTTTCTTTTTTAATCATCATTATAACAATGAATATTTTTTTTATTTTCAAATTTAGGAAGATATACAAGTTACCGTGGTAAATATTTAAATTGCAATTCATTTCATAAATTAATAATTTATCATTGTTTTTTTAACGATTAATACATTAATCAAATTTAAGTAAAGAATAAATATATTTTTTTAACGAGATATACTTATTAAAAAAACGCTAAAACAATGACAATAATTTAATTTATATACATAGACCAAGAGCCAGAGACAGCAATTGAAGAATCATAACAATTTACTCAACTTTTAAGATGTCAATCGTGGAGTTCACACGAACCAAAGTGTCTATAAAAGGAAGAGGTGATTTCTAATAGTTTTCCAAATAAAGCTTTATACTTTAATGCTTCATACTAACTGACTTGTTGAAATACCAATTTTCAACACGTTGAAGGTTTTATTCTCTAAAAGACCACTACTCTGATGCCACTAACTTGATAGCATTCAAAAAACGTCTGAAGTCAAACTTTCTATCCACATAACAACAAATTCACGTCTTTTTCCCTTTATCCCTCTTCCTTTCTCCTCTCATATCCTCCATCCAATAAACATAGTGTATCTATCTGATGTATTTTTTATATTCTTATTTTTGTTCTTATTTATACATATATGTTTTTGTTTTTTTATTTCTTTTGTATTTTTAATTTATGATTTTCTTTTTCTATTTGTATTCTTATATTCCTGTAACTGATTGATTTACCATGGTGGTTGACTGGTAGAAATTGCCTGCGGGCAATAAGTCCGCCACGTTGATTAAGTCAATAAAAGTCTTTAATTATTATTATTACTCTGGGTTCTTATAATCCAATCATTGTTACGTGCTGTAGTATCCTTATACTATGACGTAATAGTCTTTAAACTATGACGAAAGTCTGGCAGTCGCTAGCTCTTGCTAATAAATTTATAATGTGGAATCACATTTCTTTAAGTCAAAAAAATGTATAATAAAAACTCCATCACTCCAGCGGTCGCGAGTTCGAATCCTGCCTCGACCGATTTCGTTGATCAAGCATTTATGCATATTTTAGGGAACGTAGGAAGAAGTATATGTATTTACTTGTTTAACAAGGACATATTCATTTTTATTTAAAAAAATAAATATCATTCGAATATCATAAAGACGCACAGTTAATGATGTGCATTTTTATCGACGTTTGATGATTCAAGATAATTCGAAGGGCGCTGATAGATAACAAAGCTGTTTTCAGTTCTCAGTGAAAGTGCTCTATTTTGAACACTGCATTGAGATATGGCAGTATTTGAACTTTGTAAACGACACAAAAAAGTATTTAAACTCATTTTATGAAGCATGTCGCTTTCGCGAGTCTCATTAATTCTTAACAAACCAAACCTACATATAAGTACCTACTCTAAGAACACCATTTTTCATCGATGAAAAGAACCATTCTTTCACAGCATGGAGCCCCTACAACTAACAATTTTCAATTATTTTTAATCGATATTTACTTGACACGTAAATTTTGTACCCGTGTACTGGGTTCGATTCTAAGAGGAATTCTCACAACTCTAGGTTTAAAATGCTGGTAATTTGAGGAAATAATTCGTCACTTGCGTTGGATGTTAGAAAGTGTTTATTATTTGAAAAACATTTAAGTTTTTATTTTATTTTAAATTTCGATTAAATACTCCTTTTCCTCATTACTTATTTTTACTTTTTAATTTACCTATATCCTGAAAAGTACAAGGATAAATTGATTTCGAACGAACGAGGAAAAATCTCGGACAAAATTGAGCAAGTGCAATTTAGAATATTATCTATTTATTTGATAATAGACGTCAATAAAACAATAAATTTATTATGGGACGTCCTTCATTAAATGCACATCAAAATTTTATATTGTTTAAAATAAAATAAATAAATAGTTAAAATTGATTTATACACCATCGTCGATGCAGTTTTGCGTTATGTGAGGTAAGTTTGTGCATACGAGTATTTTTAACATTTTTGAAGTAACAATTCCAAAACTTATATCATCTGCAGTCTTTCTTTGTCCTGTAATTGACATGGATCTCCACCTGAGACCTCCGCAGTTCCCTATCTTGGGCAGACCGCAACCACCCTCTTCCAGCCACTTGTCTAATATCATCAGACCGCTTTGTTTCAGGCCTTCCAAAACTTCTTATGCCCGTTCTAGGTCGCCATTCCAGCACTCTCTTTGTCCATCTAGAGTCTGTGGTTCGGACGACATGCCTTGCCCAGCTTTTGGACAGCGTCGGTAATTTTGGTTTTCTCTCTTAACCACAAGCTAGTTTTTATATCTATTAACGAAATACCCAGCATTATCCTTTCCATGGCTCTTTGTGTTACTGCCAAATTATGTAGCAGTTTGTTTGTAAACACAGAGTTTCACAGCCGTACGCCAGTATCGGAAGAACGCAAGCATCAAAGACTATCTTTTTAAGATAATTGGCGTTCTTTGGAGATATGAGGATGTAAGACAGTTTACCAAAGGCGATCCATGCTAGACCTCTTCTTTCAATAAAACTTATACAAAATGTTTTTGTATCACTTTGGCTGCCCAAAAAAAATCATCTCTTATACATAAAATGGAAAATAAGTATATTTCAGTGTATTAAATATTTAATTTTCATTATGACAAAAAATCTAATACCTTTGTGCGATTTTTATATTTTACTGCATGTTTGTATACACACAGTGCAGCAATGAGGTTCATCATACATTCTGAATGTAGTGCATATGCGCATGTGTCGTGCTTCCTCTTATATCGATGGTAACCCCACATTGTGATATCTGCCGTGATGGTTTGAATCAATGAATATATCTTCACATTAGCAAGCTTTGTAATTTTTTTAATGCGATCTTACAAATTAATATAAAGGTTTGGAATTCTTATAAAAAAAAGATTTTTTACGAAATAATTAGGTGTAAGTTGGTGGTGAATATAATTAATAACCGTGAATTTTCAAGCCCAATCAAGATGGGTCATATTATATCGTTGGATAGTTCTTTTCGAGTAAACAAAAGACACCATGATACCAAATATATGACAAAGCCGTATAAAATGTCCATTTTGAAATATACCCTTTAGAAGACAGTGAATTTTTCTAAAAATCATCAAAAATAATAACTTTCAAGGCGAGATTAAAAACAAAATGACCCAACAAACAAATTATCAATAAGCCATGGTTCCAAGATAAAGCTTTTGACAGACATTCCATCAGCGTTATGTGTCGTATCCACATGGGACACTGTTGTACCAGAGAGCATTTAAAAAAAATAGGGATCATTGATAGCAGTCTTTGCGAGTGTATGATTAGTGATGAGACACTGGATCATTTGTTTCTTGAATGTATCCGTCCTTTTTTACCGACCTCACAGAAATTGAGGTTCCAATGCCAACAAATGTGAGGACATTGTTAAGCTACAATTCCAGGCAGGTGTATATTTTGACCAAAAAATTTATCAAAATTAATGACATCAAAATCTAACTCTGTACTTACATAAAATTGAAATTGATTGAAGTAAAATAAATACACAAAAATAATTTAGGTTTCTCTCTATTTAGACAATTTGATATGTTAACTTGTATGGCTGAGAACACTCTTAACGGGTGAAGAGACAAAAAAAGGCTAGATTACTCCTTACGGACAGGGAATCGACACTAGCGGCATAGTTGTTCTTATTTTACACAAAAAGACCTTTCCTACGATGCATCATTCATTTCGATTGGTGTCGGTACCAACCCCCCCTAGACAACGTGTCATTTAGCTCAAGAAAAGATAACCAATGTGTGGAAGTGACAGTTGACACGTGACTGGCATTTGTTTCTTTCATACATTGAGTTATCTTTTCGTGTTTCTTTTCTTGAGCTAAATGACACGTTTTCTAGGGGGTTGGTTCATACATTTGTGCACGTCATTATTTACAATGCGATTCGTTTATGACTTTCGAAATAACAAGCGAAAAATATGTATTTTGAATAAAATATTATTTGTCGAACGAGGGAGTTATCTCAATCAATATTAAAATAAGAACCTACATAGAGAAATGACATTATTGTATGTTAAATATTTATCATTGTTAGTATGTAACGAAATTATAAATAAATAAAATCAAGCATAGTTACACCATTCAACGTTGTACCTATACAATAATGTATAAGTAAGTGTTAATGAGCCAAACACAACAAAATTTTATATGCACAATTTTGTGCCAATAAATTATATTGCAATCTTTTAGTGCGAAAGCAACCAATACAAATAAGGAAATAGATTTATTTTGTTTCGCAGACAACAAAAAATAAATAAAAAAATGGTGATATTTGTTGTCCATATCTATGAATAGGTACATTTAAGTATTTTATATTGGAATAGGTACATTTAAGTATTTTATATTGGAATAGGTACATTTAAGTATTTTATATTGGAATAGGTACATTTAAGTATTTTATATTGGAATAGGTACATTTAAGTATTTTATATTGGAATATTTGCACATATCGGCTTATATCTTTAGAAATCACGTGTGTTGCGCAGAACGCATTTGTTTTTTTTTTACTTGGTTTATATATGTGCGAACTGCTCCCCTCTAAGACAAAAATTCTCGAGTTATTTGCCGAAAACTATACCGTTTTTCTTACCGTGCCTATATACGTATTAATTTTAGGTCTCGTGAGTGGAATAAGAGATTAATGATGACTTTCACCAACGCCCCCTAACTCTTAGGTGCTACCTAAGAATTCTTATGTAGCACCTAACGTGAATTTTCGTTTCACCACCTACATAAGAGTTACCTAAGACGCTAATGGTGACTTTCACCAACGCCCCCTAACTCTTAGGTGCTACCTAAGAATTCTTACGTAGTACCTAACGTGAATTTTCGTTTCACCACCTACATAAGAGTTACTTAAGACGCTAGACTAGTGAAAAACAACGATACGTTAGGGGCTACCTAAGCTTAGGTGATACCCAGCTATGTGATAGTTTAGGTTACGTTGGTAAAAGTCACCATAAGACTTGTGAAAAACAAACGATACGTTAGGGGCTACCTAAGCTTAGGTGATACCCAGCAATGTGACAGCTTAGGTAACGTTGGTGAAAGTCACCATAAGACTGGTGAAAAACAACGATACGTTAGGGGCTACCTAAGCTTAGGTGATACCCAGCAATGTGACAGCTTAGGTAACGTTGGTGAAAGTCACCATAAGACTGGTGAAAAACAAACGATACGTTAGGGGCTACCTAAGCTTAGGTGATACCCAGCAATGTGACAGCTTAGGTAACGTTGGTGAAAGTCACCATAAGACTGGTGAAAAACAACGATACGTTAGGGGCTACCTAAGCTTAGGTGATACCCAGCAATATGACAGTTTAGGTAACGTTGGTGAAAGTCACCATAAGAAACTATAATCATGGAACAGATAACTAAACATGATCTCTATCAATTCAAAAATAAATTATTGTAGACAGTGTAGGTTCTTTGAGTGTATTGGCGAAAGGCAGTGGTCAATAACGGTTGAAAAAGAAGCAATAGTCTTTATGGTGTTTACATGGCATAGACGCGTGGTTTTGTTCTTCTGAAGTCAAAATTCGTCTCGTTTACTCGTAACATTACTTTTTTTCCTGTCGTAACCTGTTTCATATAAAATATCCATCAATCTTTTAAAATGCGTCACTGGTTTATTCATTTTTAATGCAAGAAGACACTAGACACTCGAGTGCACGCTGTCGCGACTCCATTTTGCAGTGTTGTGATTTCAGTGTCGCTGCCGTGGAGACAGGATGCTGCGCAGTCTCTAACGTTTTCGAGTAAGGACCGGTATCCTTTTCATCCCCGAAGTGGCTGCTCTTAGGACAACAAAAGTACTATTACCAAGCATTTTAACATCTACCGAGGAGGGCTACATTTAAATTTGCCGTGGAGACAAGACACACGGTATCCAATACACAATTGAGCTGGGAAACTATTTCTACACATCAACCTCGACACAAAATTGGAAATGAAAAGCAACGACATCAATACCAAACTTCAAATACTGCCATCAACATAAGTGCAATATAATATGATAACAAGTGTGTAAAATAACAAGTATTCTGTTATAAATTGAATATTTTTTTAAAAGTTGCATATACCCAAATATTGGATTTTTTCCCTGTCGATATTATAACATTTGTCGACAAAGATCATCAAAAGTATTCTGAAACAATAATTATTTTATATTAGAAAAAAATATTCATTCATTCATTCATACCATCACGGCATATCCCACAATGTGGAGTAACCAGCGAAAGGTGTGCGGGTGTGCATTGCCTTATAAAAGGGAGCACAACACATGTGTATACCCACACACCAGTCTCGTCTCACCTAAAAAGGCACTACATTCAGAATGGGTGGTGAACCTCATTGTTGAACCATGTCAGATGTTATGTGCATATATTATATGAATGTTTCAAATCTGGTTTAATTCATTTATACATATTATATTGCGCAGGATATTATTATTATATTGATAGACATCACAATAATTGTATCTGAATGCCCTACTAGGGAAAAAAAACATGTGTCGGGGCTAATGCACCTTGAAACAGTAATACTGTAATAGTTAATGTCAACATCAAAAACCCTCAAAAAAGATTTATTATATTTCAGTATAAATGAAGCACGCATATAAAGCAGCTGATGACAGGTGGTAGGTACTCCCTGCATGTGTCCTTTTTTATTTAGAAAGAATATCTTTTAAAATTAATAATTAATATAATTAATTTACTTTTACTTTTAGAATTGATAATTTATATGATTAAATAATGTTTTTCTATTAAAAGTAAAAACTAATAGAATAAATATCCAAAAATTTTACATTATACAAGTTTCATGACTTGAAGTCTTCATAATATTTAAATATGCATTAACAAATAGCTCATTTTTGTATAATAAATGTTAAAAAATAAATTAACTGTATTATTCATATGCAAACATGATATGTTTTTTAACTCGAAGTTTTTTACATTTTTTTGATATTTAATATCAAAAAAATATTTATATATAATAATAATAAACTCGAATAATAATATTCAATGACATATACACAAACACATTCATTTATAATGAAGTTAAAAATAAATATAATTTAAATAGATATATACGTCTAATTAATATAAGATATTTTCACTCGGAATCGTTAAAAATTTGAGACATTATATCAATAACAAATACTCTAATAAATAATATAGGTATTGTATATTTTCTTAGCAAAATACATATTGCAAAAAATGTAGTTTTCAAATACGAAATTTCATTGCATTGATTTTTGTATAAATATTTAGGTCAAGATACAATTTGTAAATATATTTTAAACCAAGTACTAAGTATGTATAATACTTTAGTAAATATGATATGTATTTTTTTCATAAGTATCTCAATATTCACTCAAATTTCTTATTTATATAAAACGATTGAAATTACTGATTTAAGTATGTAGGTACCATTAAAATTACCGATTCAATTAGGTAGGTACAATTGAAGTTACTGGTACAAATAGATAGGTATCATCAAACTTTCTGATATAAGTAGATAGGTATATCTTTAATTTCTGATCCGAGTAGGTAGACACCGTGTAGGCTCCACTCTAATTACTGATTCAAGTAAGTAGGTATCATTTAATTTACTGATTCAAAGAGATAGGTACCATTATTAAAAACCCATGAATTATCTTACAAAGTATTGAAATGATATCAGATAATTTAACTCAATTTCATACTTGAGAATATTTGCTGTCTGTAAGTAAAAAATCGTCACAAAGAGAACATCGCCTTAAAACCTACTTAGGTATATAATGACGATATTTTTTCTGAAAATTCAAGTTGCTATTTATTCTGTTGGATTTCATCAATGTATCTTTTACTTTATTAAAGAAATAAAATATGAATAGTTTAGTTATATCACGTTTGGTAGTCTCTCAAATACACATTTATATTTGAAAACCATAGAAATAAATTTTATCAGTGAGATTTCAGCACAACTAAAATAATATGGTTTTATCTCAGCACATGTAAGAGAGGTGCCACCTAACAAATACACCAGCTTAGAAAGCTACTGAAACTACGTAAATTAGGTTGTAAAAACACGTATATAAAGAGATTTAAATAATATATCAATGGTGTTCAATTGAATTACAATTGCGAATTGTTCAGTATCAGATTGGAAGAGCTGATGTAGCAAAAAGAAACCAGATGGGACATTTGCAATGTTAAGCTGGTGGTATACAGTCACACTGCAGTAGTCATACTTACGTGCCCCTATTTTTCATGATCTAAAGTTTTCATATTTTTTTCAGTGGTGGTAAGTCTGGTCAACAGGCGGAAACAAAACCATCCTTGTTTACCCATTTCATGGATATAATTATCTTATGGAGTTCTATAACATCTTAAGACATTATAGAACTCCACAACATAATCATAATTATATCCATGATATGGATGGTTTTGATGATGATAGCCCAGCGGTAAGGCAGTCGCCTCCCATGCGTGAGGTCGACGGTTCGAATCCGGGCGGGGCACGCACCTCTGGATTTTCAAAAAATCTATGTGCGGATTTATATCACTAGCTATATGTAGCCATGATCCAATTTGTATGGTTCCCCTTTCTAAGGGTTACGAAGTTCATATGGTAGTCGCTTCAATGTAATAACCAGACTAGCCAATTCCATCAGGATCATGGTCAAAGCGTACCCCGATAGAAACGGGACTAAAGCGCTAAGGGGAAAGAAGAATATGGATGGTTTTGATTTCGCCGGTTGACCAGACTCACCCCCCCCCCCTGATCTGCATAATTTTTTGACGTGATTGAAGAAATTTTGCATATTTTTTTTGAATTCGGAAGCATATATCGTATCTGTCAATCTCTACATATATTGTATCTGCCAATCAGCAAGTATGCAGGTTCTTAGAAATTTCATAGCATAATATTATGCTCAGGGTTTTCAAATGTTATCATCAGTACCTACAACGAAAACATTTAAATTTCGTTGTATTACAGTGCCTACGAGTTTCAGAGTAAAAACAGTCCTTCTTCCAGGCAGAATTATATGTAGATATATACTTAATATGATGAGCCTATGGAATTGTATTATCATAAAACGACGCTTTATACCTGCATTAATATTGAATATGTTTATTTATTTATTTTATTGTTATTCTGAGAACTAGAGTTCTGCGAAGGGGTCGTTTTCAGTCCCCATATGCAGAGCGGGTGGAGGTGGGCGTAGCTTATAGATGTCGTTATAAAAAGTTTGGTTTTCATTTCATAGATGGCAATGGTGTTTACAGCTTATTTTCAAGCGTTTGAATATGGAGATAGCCTCACAGCATAATACATAGAGCTTTCAAAAAATAGGATTGATAAAGGAAATCAAAAAAGGCACGATTAGTGAACGTTGCGCAAGTGCCAATAAATTTAGTAAATAAAAAAAGTGATCACGCAAACTAGTCGATGACAGGTCGGGTCCTATATTCCCGGTTCTCTTATAAATACAGATTCTAACTTCGTCTCTATTGAGATATAATGTTTGCCAAAAAAATGTGTACGTGTTATATTTGTAAAAGATCATTCGAGTTGTTTGTAAACAAATAGAGTTGACCGCAAATATAATATTTACTTCTCTCGAAAATCATCGTTATTTTCTCTGTGGACAGAAAGATGATATGCAGCAAAAAAGGTTCGGACAATATACCTAATTTGAAAAACAAAAATTGTAAAGAGGTCTGACAAAAAAATTCACATATGTCTGTATTTTTTCCATAATGTCTTTTGTTTTAAGTTCTGTAAAAACTGCGATGTTTTTACCGAACAAAATGACACTTGAGAAGGAAAAATTCTTTTGAAATATTGTTTTACAGATATTATTAACGATCAATTATCTCTTGAACTGACGCTGATCTTACTAGATTTGTTGAGTTTTTTTCAATATTTACATTTTTGAACCTAATTGTGTTGTTGAATTGTCCAGAATGAGTAGGAAATATGTATTAGCCGTGTCAAACGATATTGGTTAGGCTTTTCGAATGTCATCCTCGTGAAATAAATTGTTTAACAAAAGATGTACTTCAAAATAAATGAGAGATAACCAAGTACCCAGAACAAGCAGATCTTAAAGGTACTATACTGTGTGTTTGGGGATCGAACCCAGTACGCCAACCTGCATAGAAGCTATACGGCTTACCAATTATGCCACGGCACGTCGGCGTCGGTAGACAATAATATTGTATATCGATACACAAAACAATTATACCTTCCCGTTTATGAATTACACAAATTTATCAGCAAAGGTACATTTGACTCGAAATCATTAAAATAACGTTATTTTTATACCAAGCATATTATTTTTATTCACTACTTCCATGTAACACATGAGATCCAAATGTCGATGGCGATAGTATGTAGGTATAGTTGAAGAATACGCGTGAAATCCAAATTATTGAATACTTTAAGAAAGTTTATTTTCCTATACGAAACATGTATGGTTGTCTTTTTTCCTACCCCGAGTAGTAAGGCTTGGTATGAATGCATCTATGAAGTTTAAGTATCAAACTATAAGAAGATAAATGTAATGTATTTTGCCATTCAAATTGTATAAAATTATGTCGTTACTAAATTCAATTATTGCAAAAATTGTTTAAAAAAGTTTGCAATTTACTACTATCATGTACCTATATATTTTTATAGATAATTAAATTATTTAGTAGGGGTGTATCGTTGTTTTTGAATAATTTTTGTTTTTTCCTATTAATAAAAAAAATAAGAAACCCTAGAACTTTTTCATAAAAAATTGTTTGAGAAATTGTCATTTTATATATTTGCAGAAATATTCAACGTCCCAGCTTATACGGTTTTTGAGATATGTGAAAATATTAAATAATTTTTCAAATGTTGATAATCCCTGACTGGAACAGAATTCAAACCATAGAGTAGGTATATGTTTTGTAGGTCAATAAATTCTGTGCATCATGCGAATCAAACGTTATAAGGGGGGAAAGAGACATACTTTAAATTTTCTTTTCTGAATTGTGAGCCAATCCATGTACCTATATACATATATAAAATATATACTGCGAAGCCTCTGTGAAGTAGGTGATTTCTGACTTCAATTGGAAAAACCACGCAATAAGTTCACTACTTTATATTACAACTCTCTCACATGGGACTAAAGTTATGTAGTACTCTAAGAGTACTCGATTTATTAAGAGAAATAAATTATATTACTCCTCTTTTAATTTATTTTTTAATTATGTTAATGATATCCAACAAATGATAAATGCAACATTAACTCATTCAAAAATATAGTCCTATATTATTGATTTTTACAAAACCTTCTTAAGAAGTTTTTTTCTTATTCATTATTAACTTGCGTTTGTTTAGTCCTTCTTGTTAGATTCGAAAAGCATCTTCATCGAATCGAGAGCATCTTCAAGCATTATGGCGAACTTTCCAGTGTCAGTTTCTTCAGCAGAATGGAACGACGATAGACAAAAGACGATGGAGTGTGGATGAGGATTGTAGCTGGCGCCGTAACCATCGGGAACCACAGGACCATAACCTACGAAGCTTTCGCTGGACATTGCAACCTGAAAAATTTTATAAACAATCAATTAGAGTGTTTTTTTATAAAATTTCCTTGCATCGTGATTGAATCACGGTTCAATTGAACCCGGTTCAAACTCTCATTCCGCTTTTAACTGAAAACTTATTATATCATAATATTTGAACCCTAGTTCAGTTGATCTCGATTTTGAGCTCTGTTTCATACGACAGCACAGAATTTAGTTTTGTTAAGTTTAACGGTATGCACGGCACGGAACGGACAGTTCCATCAAACACTATTACACTTATTGACATTCGATATTTATTTTATTAAAAAAGGGCTACATCGACAGACATCCAGCTTACAATTTTCATAAAAAGAAAACAATTTTGGTTATTACATATAATGAGTGCTGGATGTCCAATTATGGATGCACACAAAATAACATGAGCTCAAATTCAATCACACACGTAAATTACGCAAGTAAGAGTTACATAAATAAGAGAAAATTAGGTTACAAAAGTTAAGTAAAAAAGAAGAAAAAAAATAGTTACCTACATAAGTTAACAAAAAAAAATTTAATTAAATTACCTAAGTTATAGAAGTTACACAAGTTACATTGGGTACATAAGAAGTAAAAAAGTTACATAAGTTAGAAAAAAGACTATTTCAAACTGATTACAATCAAATAGTGTATATAAATAACACTGAGACCTTCTTAAATCAACCTTCTTAAATATAATATTGTTATATTTTTGTTTGTATTCAACATCAATCGAACATTTTGATGGAATAAATCGCTTTTTTATGCTTTTTTAATATCTTATGGTCATATTTATTATGTAGGTACTTTAAAATTGCGAAATGTCAAGTTGAACCAGTGTTAAACTACCGCCGACGTCGGTTTTATTTTGACATTTGAGTTTAAGCACGGTTCAACTCTTGATCCATGTTTATAAAGAAAAAAAGTGATCAAATTGTGGTTTACCACAGTTCAACAAGTTAGCCAAGTTTGTAAATAACATTAATAGTTTGGATTGGTCGGCGGTAGAGTGGCAAGCACATTCGATTAGTATGATACATATGACGCGAGTTTGTAACTCGCCTCAACCGATTTCGTTCATCTATAGTATAAGCATTTACACTTAATTGAAAACTTTTAAATTACATGTGAGAACAAAATTAATATCTGGGGGGGGGGGATGAGTCCGGTCCAACGGTGAAATCAAAACCTGTATGACTACCCATATTATGGATATAATTATCATAATATAAAGTTCTATAATATCTTAAGAGAACCCTATTTTATTTAATTTAATTTTTATTTTTTTATTTATTTTGGATATCCAACAGTACAGTAGAATATAATAACATAGTATGATATTCAAAACAATGGAAAAAAACAGTAAATGATATATAGACTACGAAACATAATAATAGGACATCATATCAAGTAATTTTTAAAGTTTTACATACAACTTTTAAACAAATGATTAAAACATAATGACAGGATCACACCTGAAACATACAAGCAAAACAAACACACATACCTGAAAACATACCTGAAACATACAAAGAGGATTATATTCTAGAATCATAACATGGGATTCTAACGTACTTAAGGATTAACGAAAAAGGATTAACTAGAGAGTGGAATTTTGAGTAACGTTATCAGTGCAAAGTTGGCGCTCTATCGCAAATTTGAATGAGAGTACAGATTGGGTAAGAAGTCAATGTTATTGAGCAGGTTGTTAAAATTGGAGGTGGCCCGGTTAGTAAAGAAGTTTTTCCTAAGATTAGTTTTACAGTGTGACATAGAAAAAGTAGGTTTTGATCTGACATTGCGGTATGATAATTTTATCCATATGATAATAATTATATCTATGATACGAGTAATTATGAGAGTTTTTATTTCATCGTTTGCCTGACTAGCCGCCCAGGTTACAGTGGATATTATTTATAATGATAATTATTGGACAGCTGCGAATTAAAACTTGGTGTTCAAAACTTTTTCGTATAAAACGCCCTGTAAAATGAGTACCTACATAATATGCGTATGTACATATGTGAATATGTAAATATAAAATTATCCTCCTGAGACCTACGGTACATATAGTACCTATACTATACTTTGTATAATTACATATATCTGCGAAACTGCATAATTTACTTTTCTTTTGATGATTCTATTTCATGGACAATAGAATAATTTCAAATATTTTCAATAGATGTTGTTGCATTTTTTGTTGTTTTGACAATAACAAAATGACTCAATTTATTACAAAAATAATGCTTCAGGACTCAGGAGGGTATGATTAATCATTATGACGTTATCAAGTTAGCATCGTAGTGAAGTGAGATAATATTATTAGTAGGTAATCTTCCCTTTTATTCCTTTTGATATAGATACGCAATAAATCATGTAGGTACCTACATTAATTAATTTTATGAAATAAATTTTACATATCCTAGTCTATATTCGGGTCTATATGTATCTTATTGAATGTATTTTGTAATTGCGACAGTTTTTTTTTTCAGAAATAAATAATTAAATAGGGGCAAAACGTATTTAACATAAGACATCGACATAACTTTTTACCACCTTGGCCACGTACCTCGTACGGACAAAGACATTACAGATATCTTGCTCCAAAAATATTCAATATTATTAATAACAATACACTACCCTCCTCCACGCACAACAATTTCAAGCGTCAGGTAACACTTTGGCTTATGAATAAGGGCAGACAGGGATCGGAAACAGCACTAACACACATTTTAAGTTAAATTGCACACACATATACATACATATATTGAACATCTAAATTATCTTACAAATCCAGTATAAATAAATTTTCTTAATTATGTAATCTTAATAATATACCCTCAATATATAACCTTTGTCTAAATGCTTAGGAGTACTACCTCAGAACAGGCGTTTAGCCTAGTGAGATAGTAAAATTTCAATAATTTTAATATGTATACCACTATGAAATGTACTGTACTGATATATGTTAATAAATAAAAAAAAATAAGAAAATTTTTCTTCAAAAGATATTTTTAAGATATTTAATATTAATACCTTATACAGATCAAAACTTCATAAAAATATTATTGAGTAAGTTCTAATTATGTTAGCACCAAGGCTTTATAATGCCGGATATTGAACGAAACACATAGCATGACGTGAAAAATTTCAGAAACCTCGTAACTTGTTGGCTGAAGTAGATTGGTAGAGAGGGATCTGCCTCGGTACTGCTGGATTTCTTGAGATAGGCGAATAGAGTTTTTCATTGTGGTTGTCGTTGTCCTGTGTGGATGGAATATGTGAAGACAAAAAAAACAAATCTTATGATCGCAGAGTAGCCATAGCAATATTAAACTATTACTGCCTCGGAACAGACTGTCTTACAAGGTATAAATTAAATAGAAATTGTAATTTTGTAATTTTTATACAATTGTAAATATGTTATTCATTCGTTCATTCTCAGTTAAAACTCAATTTTCCAGGAAGCGAGAGATTTGACGGATAAAATCGCAGAGAAAATGAAGCGTTGCAATATATAGGATTGATTAGTAGGTATATATGCCTTTTATACAATATGATATCAATATGGAGTTTATTGAAAGAAAAGTGAAGAATTGACATAGATCAATGTAGGATTTGAATCCGAAAATACTGAATTGCTAGCCCAGGGCACTACCTGCTCTGCCATTGTCACATATGTCAAAGAATTTCGGGGATTTTCTGAACATCATTCATTTCAATGCAAATAATTTACAAATGTATTTATCTTTTCGAAGAATACTAAGAAAAAAATATGTTTACCAAATACTTACAATGAGAAACATTTCGGTTAATGAGTGTCAAAGGATTTTCCAGAATAAAAAAAAACAAACAAACAAAGGAAGCAAGGAGACGTCAATAATATACGTTTTATTATATATATGATGGCTTTGTACATTCAAACACACGTAATAACTCGCTAAATAACATTATATTATAAAACTCCTATCTCCCCTAACACAATAAACATTGATGGATAGCAACATACACTTATGAATTAGAAAGAATGTGAGGTAATACGAAATGTGTCAAAATGCGATTTTTCAAATATGAGCGTTCAATAGATTTTTTCTTGTTTTTCTTCAATCGAAATACTTGTACAAGTACAAGAGGTACGGGTTCAAATCTCACCTCGATTGATTTCGTTCACCTATAGTACAAAAATTTATGTTTAATTTAGGGAATATAATATGAGGATGTGGAGGAAGTAAAAGTACAAAGTGCCATGGAAAGGATAATGCTGGGTATCCGTTGAGAGATATAAAAACAAGCTTGTGGATAAGAGAGAAAACCAAAATAACCGACGTTGTCCAAAAGGTTGCCAAGCAGAAGTAGAGCTGGGCAGGACATGTCGCCCGAACCACAGACTCCAGATGGACTAAGAAAGTGTTGGAATGGCGAAATAGAACGGGCAAAAGAAGTGTTGGAAGGCCTCGAACATAGGAGTATGATTTTAGACGAATGGCTGGAAGCGGGTGGTTGCGGTCTGCCCAAGATAGGGAACTGCGGAGGTCTCAGGGGGAGGTCCATGTCCATTACTGGCCGAAGGAAGGCTAAAGAAGAAGATGATAAGAATGTATATATTGTTGAAACAATGAAATATTCATTCTTAAGAAAAATATTAAACAGATTAAAGGTCACCGAGGGACTGGAAGGAGATAGATGTCCAGGCTGAGTAATATTAGGGAATGGACAGGCTTCAGCACCGTGGAGCAGATATCCTGGCACAGGACTGAGAGGGATTATCTAAAGTGATCGCCAACGTCGAGGGTTCCTGGCAGGACAACACAAGAAGAAGATGAAATAATCACCAAATGTTAGTTATTTGGTACGACCGGTTTCTAAGCGACCGCTTCTTTATCAGGACGGTTGACAACTGATTCTATAGAAGTACCTACACGGCGTAACGGTGCGCCGTGTCAGAGGGCGTTAAATACTTATGGTATAAAACAAAGTTTTACAACAAACGAGTTATGGTGCAGAAAGTGTCATATTAATTAATTAAATTTGTTAAGCTCTGAAGCACCGGTGTAAAATAGTGCTACCACTCCTTTAATTATCATCGTTTTCGGGTGTCCCGTAAGAGCCAGGTAATCGAATATATCAGGTAAATTAACATAATGTTATTTTTACGTGCGACAAGACTAGTTTATGGGCATTCATTTATTTATTTGGATAAATTATTAAAATAACAATATAACTTTGTTTATTTCCACTTATTTATTTTTATTCCACAACTAGTTTCAAGAACTACCGTTCTCTTCTTCAGGTGGGTTTAAACTAAAAACTAATTTGGTGTGGTGTGTGGCAGTGTCATAGGTATAGCGGGAGGTGGAGGTAAGGGGGGGGGGAGTGGGTGTTGCCCTAACGGGAACATGGATAATAATGGTTGGTAAAGTGTTGGGTTGTGTGTGGTTGTTAATTATTTTCTTGTGACTGTTTATGGCTTTGTGGATTTCTAATGTCTCTAAATTATTTTGTTTCAGTCCGTATGTATGTTTATTATTATTATTATTTATTACTTCTCGGGCAACTAACAGGTACTATGTCAAATATTAAATTTAACACGCACCCAATAACAAGTTGCCACATTCTGGAGACTTACGATATTAATCGTCTCACAGATCCAGACTGAAAACACAATTAAAAACTGTGTCTCCACCGGGAATCGAACCCGGGACCTTTGGATCTTTTATGTAATAATTGTGCGTTTGTTTTGTCAAATGTATGATTTTCTTGTATTAGGTGGTTTGCATATTCTGAAAAACCGTGTTCATTTAGATAGCGTTTATGTTCTTTAACTCTAATTTCGATTGTCCGTCCTGTTCTCCCTATGTAAATACTGTCACATTCCCCACATTGCAATTCATAAATTCCGATTTGTTTCAGATTACTTGTTTTATCTGTGTTGTTTTTCAGTATAAGTCCTATGACCTATATTGTTGTCTGTATACAAAAAAACATGGTTTTATGTTTAAAGGAAGATGTCTCGTCTTATAACGAGACATCTTCCGTTAGGGCAATGCCCACTCCCCACACCATACCTCCACCTCCCGCTATACCTATGACACTGCCACACACCACACCAAATTAGTTTTTAGTTTAAACCCACCTGAAGAAGAGAACGGTAGTTCTTGAAACTAGTTGTGGAAAAAAATAAATAAGTGGAAATAAACAAAGTTATATTGTTATTTTAATAATTTATTAAAATGAATTTCCACAATGTAAACGCCTCTACCTTAGAATATTTATTTGGATCATTATATATCAGTATTAATAATTTAAGCAAAAAAAAAAAACTATGTACAAAAATAATATCTATAACATATTTACCAAAAAGTATATAACAAGTTCTAAAAAATATGACTAAAAAACAAAGAAAAAATGAAATAAAATACTAAAAAAATTTACATTTTTTTTATGTATGTGGTCGTGTTTCCTTTTATAAGGTATAGCCCTCACGCACACCGGTCGCTGGTCACGGCATATCCCGCATTGTGAGATATGCCATGATGGTGTGTAAATATGTATATATGGTTCGATTCCCACACACAGACACACATGTGGAGACACAGTTTTCAATTGTGTTTTCAGTCTGTCAGACGATTAATATCGTCTCCAGAATGTGGCAACTTGTTATTGGGTGTGTGTCAAATAATTATTTGACATTGTTTCTGATAGTTGCTCGAGCAGCTATATTTAAATAAAACAAAACAAAATATTAGACATGTAAAAATTTGCTACAAAGCCAACTGCGAAAATATTGAAAAATACAAAAATATTTTTTCAATGGATAAATAAAATAAAAACTTATCTGAAGAAAATTAGATACGGTATGAGTCGTTCACATTTTTTAACGAAGATATGTTAATTAAAAAAAATCAATATGGCGGGTGTCCGGTGAAGACAGGTTTTTAAAAAGGTAAAACAAGAAGAAATAAAACAACTTGCTAAATAATTTTGAATAGTATGAAATGGCTTCTGGTCTTCGTTATAACACAATGGGTACGAAATACTCATTGCAAAGCATTCACATAATATCAAACGTTTGATGAACATTATACGAAAAAAAAAACAATCATAGGCGATAGAATAAGGAAATGATGCATTGATTTTTAATCTCCACAAAATATAAGGATGTAATTCAACACACAAAAATCTTTAATAAAAGTGATCAATAAAAAACCGTATAGATATCCTTCAGATCAACTTTTCTCTGAATATCAAGTATTGGACATAAGACAACTATACATATATCTAGACAATCTTAAAACATTTCAACTAGAAATCGGAAAGACACACTCTAGGACAACAGGTACACCAAACTAAAACCAACATTAGTTCACTAATGCAGGTACCTACCTAGAACCAATACAACCTATTTACATAGACATACTACTTTTTTAGCAACTAAAATATATTGCATAATATTCATCAATGACACCCAAAATTAAAAAAAAAAACTTCTACAGCTAAACTCAAAAGTACACCGATTTCACACTTGCTTCTTACAAAAAAACGCAAAGATTACGAAAATTATGTGTTCGTCGTACTACAATAGTTAACTAATTTCATTTCATTTCATTTATTCATACAAACATTGATGACATTACAATAATTATTGAATCTACAATGCCCCACTAGGCAAAAAACCTGTGACGGGGCCAATGCGTCTCGAGACAGTGACACTGTTACTTGATGTCAACATCAATCGTATATAAAAAGTGATTAGGTATATCACAAACAACAAAAAATATTTACAAAAAAACAATATATATAAAAATGCACTAATATACCTAGAGCAAAAAAAGTATGGGGTCGAAAGTGAAAAATCTAATAATTGAATATAAAACTATTTTTATTCTAAACTAAATCAAACACATCCTTAAAAAGTAGTCGAAATGTTTTATATAATAATTACTTAGTAATGTGGTTTTTATATTACGTATTAATTTACTTATTGTTACTCGTAACCAATGTTCTTGTAATTAACAATTAACAAAAATAAAATAATGAAGACGGGGTAAATGTCAAGAAGAAGGTGTATCTTGCGATTGCGGGGAGGTCCAATGTGAAAATAGGCCCGAGATATCAGTTGGCCCTTAAATCGTTGGATTTAGTAATCCAAGTTAAAAGTTTAGGGAAGATTAAATTTCATTCGTGTATTTCAGTGCAAAATGAAACGTCAGTTACGTAATCTTCAACTATAGATATATTTTACGTTTTCTATGGTTATTGTCTATAACGCATCTGTCAAATTCAAGTCAAATTGTAATAACCTTAAATGATACGTGACGCGAAGCTGTGACTAAATATTATTTTATTGTTATAACAACACATTATTTTATTTGTTTCATTACACAGCATGTTACTTTTTCAATTTTTTATACAGATCGATGTTTTTTTTAATTAAAATCAAACATTGTAGTGAAAAAATGTGATTGAAGAATATGTACTACGTACGTAGTACTTCAATGCAAAATGTATGTACATTTTACAGATAGATATGGAACTAAGTGATAATGGTAAAATAGTGTCTTATGTAGAAAATTTAAGAATACACATTATATATATAGAAACAGGATGGATCAATTTAAAAAGTGGGATGAAAAAACATCGCAAAAATAAAGTTGCGTGCCTGACGTTTCATTATGGCTGACAGTTTATTTCGTTTGTTGTCAGGCAATACAATATAATTATGTAAAAAAGAAAATAAATATTAAATACATGAACCACTTCTATATCAAGTCTTTTATTTTAACATCAAAAATAAATCATGATTATAATTATTATGCATAGTTATTTGTAGTATAAAATGAAATAAAACATTAAAGCGTGCGGCGATTTGTACGCCACCTGGCGAAAAAGACTGGAAACAATACTTAACTCAAGATTAAGACACGCAATCCGCCAGAAACGTTGAGTTAAATATTTGTGGTTTAGTGACGTATTTAAGGGAAGATTTGGTACTGAAATACGCAATATTTTTGTTAAACTTGAGTTAAACTCCTAAGGGCCGACTGAAATACTGGGCCATAATCTTCTTGTCTGCCGAAACATGGTACAGGTATATAACGAGGAAGACTTGGTTGCGGCAAATGACTAGGCAACTGTTGTTGCAACATATTGGAGTGGAAAGACTTGAAGTGCGCTTAAGACGGACGAGGTTTTCAACGGTCCAGGAGTTCCAGGTCCAGGGAAGTGAAACCTGGGCATGGCATAAGTCATAAGGGAATAAATATATAAGAAAATAGAACGATGTATGACGATGTTTGTTCGTAATTTGTTTCTGTTCTGCTCCCCTAGACAACATGTCATTTAGCTCAAGAAAAGAAACAAGAAATCATAACTAAATGTATGGAAGTGACAGTTGTATGTCACGTGACACCTGTCATTTCCATACATTTAGTTATCTTTTCTTGAGCTAAATAACATGTTGTCTAGGGGGGGCTGATATTCATTGGTAGGTTGTTAAATAATTGTATGTCTTTGTAAAAAATGATGTGCCTAAGTTGTTCGAAATATCATAAATGAAAATTTCATTCAATTTGAGCTGAATAGTTTTTCAATGAAAGCAGTCAATTTTGTCACTATGATTTCACCTGTCAAAGAAATGCTGTAACGTTCTGGAAAATTAGTATTTTATATACTTTTGTAAAAAGATTAATTTGTCATATTTATAAATTTCTTTTCTCGCGCTTTAAAATGATTTGTTATTTTCGCAGACAGCACGATATTTATACCCAAAGCTGTATACAACATCTTCTTCTTCTTTTTAGCCCCATTCACTCCACTGCTGGATATAGGCCTCTTACTGGGTTTTCCATTTATATCTATCCTGGGCACTCTGAACAACATACACATACCTTATTGAAGTAAGCTTAGTCACAGCTATCCTCAGTCATGGTGATGAGAGCGATAAAGCTAACGAGTATCATTTCAGTTAAATTTTCTTATTATCCTTATAAAGAACATCATAATATGAAGATGCATAGAAAGATATTGTTGTAAAAATGTTTACTTGCAACAAGATGGCCTTGGTTCATGTCTTGTATTTTACTATACCTAGTGATTTCTTTTTAATTCTCACTAACCCAAGGGGATATAGTGTAGAGTTATGAATTCGTAATTTTTAAGTCAATTTATTTTATTATACATATGTGATCAACTTGTATCATGCCGAGAATGCATTCATTCATTCATTCCTTCATTCATTCATTCATTCATTCATCCGGGTCACAACCTTTTTGGTTCCCTGGTCATAGAAGTATCCCGCCAGGCCTTGAGGGTAGCTCAGAACCTTTCAGCTCCTCTTCGCTTGCAAAATGCGTACCACCGAGGTGTTTCTTCAAAACATAAAGATGGTAGTCACTTGGGGCCAATTCCCGACTAATAGGTCGATCTCTCATCCGAATTTCTTAATGAGCGCGGTGGTGTCGCGGGCTGTATGCGGACGAGCCTTGTTTTGGTGAAAATTCGGATGTTTCCACTGTTTGGATTGTTCCTTTGTTTCCGGTGTGAGGTAGTGGGCCCAAGTCTTGTACCCAGTGACTATGTAGTCCAAGAGCTCCTCACCGCCGACTTCGTAGTCCGAGAGAAATGTGGTGGCCGCTTCAACACGCCTTTGGCACACATAAAACTCCATTCTTTACGGCTGCCAAACTGAACCTGACATGATCCAGTGTCGCCGGATCGCAGGTATCAGCAATCCTCGTGCCCGTGGCAAACAGGGAAACTTATTTTACGGACAACCCTCGTAATTTAATAAACTCATTTCACGAAAATGCTTAAAATTTTCCATACAAAATTTAATGTATTATGGAGAAACTTGGTAGTGAAGAGTATAACGTTGGCCACAACCCACTCGCTTTTACAGTATGATTTGATTTGAAAATAACCATTTTATGATGCTGTCATCTATCAACACTATTAATTTATTTATTTATTTTCTCTCCGAAAGCTACAGCTATAATTTATTTATTTTACATTACATTTATTGTATAAAAGTTGAGCCAAGAGTGATTTCTTTAATTTAAATTATTGATTATACAGTAATTGATTATACAGTTGAAAAATACGAACTACCGGCATCTATATATTTATGGTTTGAATCTTTGGAAACTTTTGATCATATAGTTTCGTATCATCGAATGCCATTGTGTTTTTTACTACCGGATGACAATATTATTCAAATTGTCGATATTTCTCATTTCACGACAATGCTGAAAAATTTCCATACAAAATTTGACTACTTTTTGGAGTGACTTGGTAGTGAAGGGTATAGCGTTGGCCACAACCCACTCGTTTTCAAGTGTAATGTTTCCAACAATGTCAATTGAAATTATTTCTTCAACAGAAATAATATCTGTCCATGGTCATTGTCGTTAACCGTTATCTGAAGAGTTAACACGTAATCATACCACTTGTAGTCAATGTTTTTTTGAGAATGTATTAACTAATAAAGAATGCATCAAGGACGCTTTAATAAAAAGTTGACTACCAAAACTACGGTTTTTGTAATATGAGAGAGAACTAAGGCTACCGATGTAGCGTGCAAGATAGCTTCTTTAAATTGGAATTCAAAGAAGCGCGAGAACAGCAGATGGTCGATGGATCAAGCGAACCCTGGAGTGGCAAAAACTTTCTTAACAACTTAACAAGGTATAAATCAGTACCGAATTGATCATAATATAATCTAAAGGCTAGCGTCCATAGAGACGCACTGGACGGATTGGAAGCAGCGCATCAGACGGATTATAATATCACAATATAACTGGAGATTCTATTTTTTTTGTTTCATGTTTTTTTTTTGTTTGTGTTGTTCAGTGTTTTGTTGGTGTCTCTGTATATTAAATAAATAAATAAATAAAGAATATAATATGATAATATATGTAAGTAAGTATGATTATCTACGAATGGCCACAGAGAAGGTTCTGGATAAAAACCAGAAACTGTTCTGTGCCTTTATAGACCTAGAAAAGGCCTATGATAAAGTTGTCAGAGAGAAACTATGGGATATACTATCAGCGTATGGAGTGAAGAGTAAGCTGATACGCGCAATCGCGTCATTATATGAGAACAGCGAAGCATGTGTTCGTGTCAACGACACAGTAACATCGTGGTTCTCGATAAATAATAGCGTTAGACAGGGATGCGTGCTGTCTCCATGGCTCTTCAACCTGTACATTGACTTCTGTATAAGAGCCCTTAAGGATGGAAGCAAAGGTCTGAAACTGAGTAATGTAATAGTGCGTGATTTGATGTATGCAGATGACAAAGTACTGTTAGCTGAAAGTATGGAAGAGTTACAGTATCTTGTAAGCATGGTATATGAAGGATGCATAGAGAACGGTCTGAGAATGAATGCCAGCAAATCAAAGGTGAAAAGAGTCTTTGAAAAGAGTGAAAGCAGAACAGCGTGTAAAATAAGAGTAGAGAATGAATGGCTCGAGCAAGTCGACGAGTATGTATATCTGGGAAGCATGTTTCAACGGAATGGACATCCTGATAAGGATATCGAAAGAAGAGTTATGGCAGGAAACAGAGTGAATGGAGCACTGAGACCAGTTATGAATGATCGCAAAATATCAAAGGCTGCCAAAGTTGCCATTCATAACGCTATCTTAGTGCCAACATTGACGTATGCAAGTGAAACCTGGACATGGCAGAAGTCGCACGAAAGCAGAATAAATGCTGTTGAAATGAGATCGCTAAGAAGAATCTGCAATAGAACGATGTATGACAGGGTAAGAAATGAGAACATAAGGAAAGAATGTAAGATGAAGAAAGATATCATTAATAGAATGAAAGTGAACACACTGAGATGGTTTGGCCACATGGGTAGAATGAATGAGGAACGCCTGACGAAGAAAATATACAACGCGGATAGGAATGGATTGAGAGGCCGGGGCCGCCCAAGAAAGGGATGGCACGATCATGTGAACGATATTCTGAAAGACGGAAATGTTAGAAGCATGTACAATAGACGAACATGTATGAGACGATGCATGAATGTTGACGAGGCGATGAATGTGTGCCAGGATAGAAAGATATGGCGTTCGGTTCTCTCTGCCTACCCCGTAAGGGACATGGCGTGATGGTATGTATGTATGTATAAGTATGATTAGTTCATGGCATCTCAATAATATTATTTCATATTAGAGTTACAAATATTAATGACAAATATAATACGATATACCTATGGATATACCATATATTTTATTGATTTTATTTTATTTTTAATTTATTATGTAAACAGACAGTTAAATTTACTTATTTTACTAACATACATAATATGACATGTGAACCAATTAAGTTTACAAGTATTATCGTTATTATATTTACAAAAAGAAGTAGTTTTGAGGAAGGGAGTAGGAAAGAAAAGTTGGAAAATAGGAAAAGGGGAACACACGTACACCGCCTAACCACGAAGCAGTAATCTAAAAATTGAACATTTAAATCCGTTTAAGGAGTTATTGAAAAGGTCTATTTCATTAAAGAATGCGTTATAGTTACAACACCTTCTATATATGTAGGAGTTCTGAGCATAATTAGTACTACAATTAGGTGGCCTAAATGTATGAGTCCTTCTAGTAAGTCTATTTGGTGCATGAAAGTTTAATTTAGATAATAACTCACTAGAATCCGTTATACAGCTCACCAACTTGTATAAGTAAGACATGTCAGTTACAGTTCGCCGGGCTTCTAAGGTAGTTAATTTATGATAAAGGGCAGATTGTGCGGGATCACCAAAAGAACGTCTGCTTCTATAATCTAAATGTTTAAGGAATTTTTTGTAAATTTTCCAATCTGTTTTTATGCGTGACGTATTGTGGGTTCCACACAATAGACGCGTATTCAATACAACTACGGACATAGCAACAGTACAATGATTTTGTAAGTGTATATGTGTTTTATTATATTATGTATGTAGATAGGTATGTGTTATATTGTATATATGTATGCGAGATAGATTAAATAATAGTATGCAAAAAATAGTATGTACTTACTATTTTTTGAATTATTATAATATGTATGTATGTTTTGATATATTCTTGTGATTTATGTATTATATCGATATGTTTAAAGTATGTATTGCAGTTGGACCAACTCCGTCTAATGTAATTGTTTTATGAGTAGTTTGTGTAACATCGGTAACATCGAACAAAAACTGACATCTAAAACTGTAGTATGCTTTGTATAGGAATTCATAAATATGCGTCCACTGATCCTTCGCCATCGTACGGAGCGGGCGCATTTATTACTTTCATTGATACTAGGAGATAAAAATCCGACCCGTGCGCTGCGCCTGTGTGGACGGTAGCCATTAATCGTGATCGTGATTAGGCTAGTGAGATACAAACGCTTTTGTATTTTTTTAAACATAAATAACAAAATAAAAAAAATTATCCTAGGATTTCTTACGTCTTAATCTAATCTTAATCAACTTCATGAGTATCCCTGCTAGCCACTTAAAACCATTAAGATTTTTCCATCAGAACGTATTGGTGTTTTTTTTATTTCATTTTGAAATCCCATAAAAAATCGTTTCATGTAAAATCGTAGAATAAGTGATGTTTTTCTTACTGTGATAACTCTTACTTTGAGTTATAATAAATAACACGCGTATATAATAGGTACACTTTATTGTACAAATCATAGTATTAGATCTAGATATAATACAACTCAATATAACGTGAGAGCAAATCTGCCCCATATACCTGGAAGGCTACGATTGCCTTCAAAACTCCCACCAATCGTTCCTCTACCAAATTCTCCCAAACTTCCTACTCAGGTGCTATACACACAGTCGTTTCGCAGAGAAAGTTCAATATATCCATATATCTTCTTCTTTCTTCTTCCGATGGCTCTACAGCCCATATCGAGCCTTGGCCTCCATCAATCGTCGCCTCCAACTCCTCCTGTCTACCGCTGCTGATATCCATATATCACACTTACCTATATACACAGTTGATACAAATTAAAACATAATCCAAGATGATAAAAGATGATGATGATGAATAAAAATCAACTTGTTAATTAAAGGAGCTCTGTGTTCAAAAAAATCGATGATTGTACCTCATGAAATAATTAAACTTATTTACTGTACCGGGAATACCATGAACACGTAATTGTGTCAATTGCTTTTTTTTCAAATTTCACTTATTTTTAAATAAATAAATAAAAAAATTGGCGTAATTCGCCGAATTTAAATAGATTTTCTACATTTTCAACTTTTCTATCAATGATTAACGTTACCATGTGTCAAATACTACGTCTTTATGTTTTATAAGTGTAATAATACAGATAAAAGTAAATGTATGATTACATCACGGTGAGCCCTGTAATTAACAAGTGCCAAAACTAAAAAAAGAAAAATAAAAACCATCTTACTTGAAACATAACGAAACATCGTGATCCAATGGTTCAAATATGAAAAATGATTGACAAAAAATGATGAAAACGTGAGGATGAATGGAAAGTGCATCTGAAAACAGTAAAAAATAATTAAAAAAAATATTACAAATGAAATGATAAAATAAATTTCAAATTACAATCACTAATCAAAGGCTCTTCAACTCCATATTTTTTTAAATCTTTAGATATTCTAGTAAATCTAACCTATTATTCATTTTAAGAGGTTTTGTTTCGCAAAAGAAGTTTTTTTTTTTTCAGAAGATAATTCACTGTCAATGATGGCTCTATTCTTGATTTCATAGAGCAACTTCAAAACTTTTTGTCAAGAATATAAGTGCACTATTATCATCACCTTCAATTCAAACTAGGATAAACTTTTTCTCCTTAGCTTTTATCCTACATAATGGTGGGGTCAGCTCTCCTAACTACGCTTATTTCCTTCGTTCTATCCTGAGCATCGTCCTCAGAGACAATACTTGTCTTTTTAACAAACTTTTTAAAATCATTCTGTATAAATTTTACAGTTGAAAGTGTCTTTTATCAATGAGCCACAATTTAAAAATAACAAACGGATATGTTATTTCATTTCTATGCTTTCTTTCAAGCAATTCGCATTGGTACTTTTATTGCAGTATCTGCAATGTTGTACGGACTTGAACGTAGTCTTCGTTTGTTCTTCGAGTGTTCTTTCACATTTCTACGAGGTGTTGCACAGAGCCGTTGTTACATAGAATAATATATACGAATTAACCATAATTATTTTGGTTGGAGAGTGTATCAAATCATTCATGTATCCTCTCAAAATGAGTTAAAGGCGAATCTTTTATAATATGATCAATAAAATATTTAAAACTTATTCTTCGGATTATTTGTTAGGGACCCTTAAATTTATTGACCGAGAAATATTTCAAAGTTCTCATTGTTATTCCTAAAAAAAATACTCTGTATAATTGAACTCAACAATACGAATTACAAGGAAAGCAAATAATGAAAAACCTTTGGTCAGAGACAGTTCAAATTTATTAATTCACCTTTACATAATAAATTGGTTTGTAACACAAAACGAAGGTCAACGATTCCTTAAAAAGTAAAATCAAGAGAAGGTTGAAAAAAATGGAGAGATTGTTGCTTACCGCTGACTTCTGACCTCTTATTTGGGTACACAAATATATCATGTACGTAAATCGCATATATATATTTTCTTCTTCATATTTTTTGTACAAAAATGTGTAAAATATGTTTGTTGAGGAACATCGATTGAGGATAATTTTGATACAAATACATAATATTTTAATATATCTAAAAGAGTTAATCAACTAAATTTGATTCTCATTTGACATAAGTCCGAGGTGTTTGATTCTTGTGCTGCAACATGGATTTAATTCTTACTTTTGGTTCAAAGATTAAATAAGTATACGATTAATATTTTGAAGTATGTTGTATCAAATTATTGAATCCTCATTTCCATTCATAGTTTATTATTTTGTATGGACAACCTTTTACTGTTCTATGAATGGTTCATAATATACCCAATCACCGAGTCCCTTGTGGAGATTTTCTTTTGAAAATAATAAAATATTACAACTATACAAATTACTTTACATTAAATAATACATATTAGTACCTACAGAAGTCGTCCTATTATAAGGAAAATATACATGTAAAACCATAATCATTTTTGTTTGATTAAAAAATACCTAGTATAATGGAGTTCTACACATTAAACACCATCAGTATTGACAGTTTAAAAAATATTAATTTCCTTTGTTAACAGCATGTACTTAGCATGTACAATTATGATTGGCACCAAATTTCCCACAGTAACGCGGTGTGTACCAATAAATTTTGCTCATGCCATGTCTATAGACTATTGGTCTGTGTTTGTATAAAAAGAAACGTCTGGTTTATTTTATTCTTTCCCTCGATTGAAACGTTGTGCATTTGTGACTTGTTAAAGGTCTGATTTTTTGAGAGATTATTTAAAAGTTTACCTGGCTAGTGGACAATTTGAAATAGACGGACGTCTTGTAGTTTTCATCAAAGAACTCTGGCAGTCTCCCGTTGTACAATTCCTTGCACATCTCACGAAGTCCAATGATGTGGTTGTCTATACCCTGACCAAGGATATTCTGAACCATGGTTTCGGTCTGTTTCTTCACTGCCAATTCGTAAAGTTCCATTTTCTTCTGTTCCTGTGATAAAATATTTAATATTTAGATTGAGTAGATGGAAAAAGTTATCAATTCGCACAAAAACAACAATGAACACCCACATGATATTATAAAAATACAATTATTATATAATTAAATTATATCCCCACTTCTTCAACCCACCCACATATTCGGCAACATTGTAAAATCCATGTAACCCCACTCACACAGGTGGAAACGCTGTAAACGTTTAAGTGTTGGATAATTTTTGTTCAAATTTGTTATTTTCATTTTTGACCTTGATAATGCCGAGTTACAAACGTTCGGTCGTTGTTATCGAATTTTGTGGAAAAATACTTTGCTTTATTTGTGCATTCATTTTTAAATGGTTTTCCATTCTTTTAACACAAAAAACTTTAGAATCATTAATTAAATTATCTGTTTTTTTGTATTTAAATTTAATTTCATTTATTGAAAATTTTATGAAATGTTTCCAATTTCGACTTATTTATTATTTTCTTTAAGATCTGTTCGTGCCGCTAAATTTGTCTTTTGAAGGTTGACTGCCAGCTGCCTCGCCATCTTTGCGGGGGACTGCCAGGGTCTTCTGCCTTCGGGGTTCCTACGAAGCACGATACAAGAGGTGAAATTACATGTTCAATAAGGCTCATCACCCATTCTGAAATTCTTTATTCTTGCTAGAATCTGAGCTACAAGGAGTTAGTAAGATTTAAAAAGTTTAAGTCCTTACTGTGTATAGACTGAAAGAGACCTTCCTCGACGGATGCTGATCTTTATCTGCACACATTGCTTCGGCCCAACGAAGGGCCTCAGCACTCGCCGATCTGATGTTGTCCACTCGGCCGTTGAGGAATCTTCTGACAGATGCAGACTCGTACGTGGAAACCAGATGACCATACATACTGGAAAACAAACATTAAAGAATAAACGCAATGTCTATGTAATGTTTTCATTTTTTGTTGGCAGTCATATTGTAAAAATTCATTGTTGGGTTAAGTTTGCATTTGTTTCGCTGAAAAATTGCTATATTTATTCATTTTGGCAACCGATATTTTAAGTAAACTTTTGTAATAAGTAACAAAAGAAGAAGAAGTATTGTAGCTGCTTTACTATTGACATTTTGTTCAGTGCAGATAGGTACCTAATTATAAGTATACAAGTAAAAACTTCCTAGACCACCTAAAGTTGATTAGTTGAAATCAGCCGAATTGATCGTCCTGACAAAGGAAATAAATCGTCGTGGAACAAATCAGAAATTCGATTTGATAAAACCCTGAAACCCAATACCATTATATAGTAAGACGGGCATGTTGCCGAGTTCGCGATATTGTCCGCGACGTTCTTTATTGACTGTCGTTACATTGCCATTCTGCCATGTGACATTCTGCCATGTCAGAGTGTCATTGTATTGGTAGATTCAGACGTTGCGTCTGAATCCTTGTGACAATTTAATGTAATGACAATGACGTACATATTTATAGAAATTGATCTTTGATAAATTGCTTATTTTTATCCTTTAAAGTATGCTGGGCTAAAATCTATTTTTTTTTTGTCTCAGTTCAATTATTCCTTCTCTTTTTATTTTTTTTTTGTTTTATCTTATTAGTTCATCGTTTGTTTTCTTTTTGTTTTCCTACATATATGTATATGTGTATTTTAAACTTTCCTTTTAACTGTGCAAAGTAATGTCTTTTTTATAATTTGAATGGTCAGGAGACGTTGATTGTACCTACCTAACTATGCACAATAGCCATGCGGGAGATACCTGTTATTGGAGCACTGGAGATTCTATTTTTTTTGTTTCATGTTTTTTTTGTTTGTGTTGTTCGGTGTTCTGTTGGTGTCTCTGTATATTAAATAAATAAATAAATAAATAAATATTATATTCTTATACATATTTAATCTTCTTCTTCTTATCGTGTCGGTCAACACATAATATATGAGACTAAATGCCCATCTGGACCCAAAAAGTCACAAACTCCTTTGCGTCGTCCTCTAAGTGGGCTCGTTCATTAAGAATATCCCAATCACACTGGCCAGGAGCCATTGGACATGCTAGGATGTGCTCGCTGTCCTGCGTTTGTCCACTGTAGCAAATCGCGTCTTCAGCCATTCCCCATCTTTGGAGGTTTTTCCTTGTACGATCGACCCCAGTCCAAATCCTGTTGAGGGTTTTCCACATTGGCCACGGTTGGTCATGTCCTGGGGGCAGTGCTTCAGTAGGTGTATTAAAAATGACCCACTGTGTCCCTCCACTCTTGCAGTCTTAGGAATATGTGCTAGGGGTTTGGTCGTATTTAGAAAACTCCTCCGAGATTTGAGGCGTCTAAGTGGTGGTTGGTGTCCATACAGCATGTGTCGCTGATCTGTGATCTGTTTGCTTCTTTCCACCCGTGCTGTCATCTCTCGCCTGATGTTTGGCGGGGCAATTCCACTGAGAGCATACAGCTTACTAGAGGGTGTTGGTTTTAGGCATCCCATTGCAGGAATTAATTTATTTATAGAAAACATACAAGTTTTGTGTCATAAAATAGACTTTATAACATACAATCAAATAGATAATTAAACATAAAACAAATAACATTTTTTTCGTTTATAAAATACATTCAGGCCATACAACAAAAGAATATAAGTTATTATGTAAGGCTCCGAATGCTGGAAAATGTACAATCCTAAGGCATCTTGAGACCACAGAAATGCAAATGATTAGGTGATCAGTAGGAACGTCATGAAAAGACGAAATAAAGAGTCACTGATACAAACATCATGCTGATGAGCGTCAGCTGAGATGGTATTGACAAATAAATAATGGCTTTAAGATCCTACAAAGAAAACGGTTTGCACAAAAGCAATCGATACCCAGAACCGCAGAGTACACATACAGCCTGAGGACGAGAAGAGCCGACCCCAATTCCCAATATAGGCAGCAAATCGGGACAGTCGACCTTCGTGGCTCAGTTGATTAGGCATCTGACTGCTGATCCAAGATCCCGGGTTAGATTCCCGGAAACAGTTTTTAATTATTGTGTTTTCAGTCTGTATCTGTGAGAGGATTAATATCGAAAGTTTCCATAATGTGGCAACTTGTTATTGGGTACATGTTAAATTAATGTTCGACATAGTACCTGTTAGTTGTCCGAGAAGCAGGAAATAAAAGCATAAGGGTCGTATTACGGAAGTTATTTAAGAATAATGAAAGAAAAAGTTGAGGTTCAGTAAGCGGTATTCTCGCAGTACGGGACCTTACCTATTTCTTACATTTTCCTCAAATAACTCTTGTAAAACGACCCTAAAAGACAGTGCACAGGCAGAAGAAGAACGAGTTTTTACTATTGTAGCCCATTGTAAACTCAATCTATGTAGCACATTGTAAACACTTTCTTGAAACAACGAGTGAAAGTTGTTATCCGTCCTGAGGAAGAAGCAGTCGCATTAAAACTGGTCGCATTAAACTCATTCGTGGTTAAATAAATTTGACATTTTTTTAGTAAAAAGTCCTTTAGAAATGTTACTAGTAAATTGTTTGAGGAGAGAAAGGCTAAGGGTTAAAATGCAGATAAGGCCACGGATGTTTGTCAAGATGAAAACATGTGGCGTTCAGTTTTCTCTGCATACCATGCGACGAAAGATAATCAGACAGAGCATGACAAATATATGCTCATTATAGATAGTATTTACAGAATTGCTGGTGAGCTTCTAGAATATTTTTCAAATTCTCCTAGCGTGACCACTCCCCTCAATGGGGATCGAAGAAATTTTACGAAGTGCCGAGTGCGGTATGAAAAATGGGGTTGGAATTATTGATTTTCTATTCAAGTAAGAGACGGATGTAGAAAGTACAAATTAAGAAGGTCAAACTACAAGTTTGCGTGTTTAGATTGAATATAACCCTTTTGTACTTACCTACCCACTAACCAACAATATTATATTTAAGTACTTGTTCTCGTGATACGAACATTTGAACCCCTGTGTTGTATATATTAAACTCGGAAGTCCTTACGATATAGTTTGCATGCGAAACTAATGTCGTAAAATTTTAGCCAATAAACACAACATTTGCCCCAAAAATCAATTTTAAGGACGTATAATTTTCCTGCTTTCCCCCTTTTTTGATTCATTAAATCAAGTGCTGACACGAAGCAGCTGCCTTTGTTAAAAAAATATCGTGACAAAATTTGATAAACTTACTGCCCGAATTCCAGGTACTCAAATACAATATGTTGTCACAGGAATAGAAAATAGAAAGTTAAAAAAAAAACGTTTTAGATTCCGTTTCACTTAATAATTCTCTTTTTATCTTTGCATTGGCAGTGTTGTCAGATTTAAGAAACTTAACTTTGCCAGATCTAACAACAAATAGATCACAGCTAAGTTGGATAAATTAATTCTGTACTAGTATTCGTCACAATGGAATAACAATAAAAGTTGTTTTAATAACATCCCCAAAAACAATTAAATGAGTTTTTTATTGACAAAATCAAAGTCTCTGTAAATTCACATATTAGCGAATCATTTAAAATGTTAGCGACTCCGTAGGAACTAAATTGTCAACTATTCAAGCTTACCAACACAAAAACTCAAAAAGAGTTCGAATCGGACACGATGAAATTGCCTCTTTGAGAGAAATTGTCTCTTTGGGTCAGAAAATTTTTCTGTAAGGCAATAAACCCCCCTTTCAAAACTTGATTTTTTGATAAATTCAATGAATTAATATTAAATAGAATCTTCCAGCCATCGACTAAGGGCAAGAGCTCGTTGATCTCAATTTTGTGAGTACGAAATTCTTTGTACAATCTCGCAAATATGGCGATAAAATGATGTGCATGTTTTGTACGATAAAACAGCGAAAAATCACAGTTTTGTAGACAAATCTATGCCAACTCGTCCTGACACGAATAAAATATAATAATTACCTGTAGTAAGCCAGTTGTAATGCGAGTTGGATGAATACATCTGGACTGCAGTGACAGGACTTGATGAAGTCTTTACCAAATCCTTTGTATTCGTACACGTACAAATCTAGATCCTCGACTAGCCTGGAATATGAAAATAATATAGTTTCGAATTTCTTCTGGTATTAATTTAGTGTCAGAATAGAAAAATAGTATAGAAATTTAAATAAAATCATGACAAGTACCGGCTGAAGCAGAGATTTAAAAACTGAAATCTGCAATGATATAGAAAATTATTTTTGATTCCTCTTTCTGCTTATTTTTTCTTTGTCTTTCTTTTTAGTCTGTTCTTTCTAATTTTTGTCTTGTCTTTCTTTTTTTTCAGTCTATTTTTTCTAATTTTTTGTCTTGTCTTTCTTTCATTTCAGTCTGTTCTTTCTAATTTTTGTATTGCCTTTCTTTCTTTTCAGTCTGTTCTAATTTATGTCTTACCTTTCTTTCTTTTCAGTCTGTTCTTTCTAATTTTTGTCTTGTCTTTCTTTCTTTTCAGTCTGTTCTTTCTAATTTTTGTCTTATCTTTCTTTCTTTACAGTCTTTTTTTCTAATTTTTATCTTGTCTTTCTTTATTTTCAGTCGGTTCTTTCTAATTTTTGTCTTACCTTCTTTCTATCTTTTCAGTCTATTCTTTCTAATTTTTGTCTTGTCTTTCTTTCTTTTTAGTATGTTCTTTCTAATTTAAGTGCTGTTCCAAGACATTGCTGAAAACCAGCAGCACTCCAGGTAAACCTGCAGTATGCAGCTGAGCACTAGCCTTTTTGCTGTCCATTTTTGTTCAGACACAATTTTTTGTAACAATAAGAACGTTGTTATGTAACAAACAATATTGACTTGGAATAAATGCTATTATAATCATAATTATCACATTATTGTAAATTCATTGTTGAAGATTAACTTGAAGAGGGAATGGTTAAAACCAGTCGATTAATTTCAATATTTAATGTGATATGCAAAGTTATTAAGAATATTTTTAAAATTTTGTTTAAATTAATCAAGAATTTAATAATTCAATATTTGAGAGTAAATTGATTTTTTCGAACTCCACAAAAAGAAGTGTTGTTGATGGTCCGCCAAAAAGTAAGTATACACGTCTGATACGAAAAGAACCAGAATTATATGTTAGCCAGAGGAAAAGGTGACACGATCACATAAATAATGGGATCTTGAAAGATGGAGAAGAAAGTAGTAATTGAGTAACTACGCATGGAAAAATTTATCCCTCGCATAAAGTGAGAAATTTATGACAAGAGAGAGGAGTTTGGCATTCAGTTCTCTCTGTCTACCCCGAATAAGGAAACATCATGATAATATGGTATAAACTTTGTTAAGTTTACCTGTCCACATCCTTAGCAATCAATTTGACTTGGTTCTCAATCTCTAATGGGATGTTCCATTGCAACAGCTCCGGAGGTGGGAGGTGCGTAGTTGGGGCATGCCTTGGTGAGGGCGGTGGTCGATTGTCAACCTTCTTCAGGAGTCCATCCACCAAATGCACTACGGGTATAATCTCAGCAGGAGAATGCTCAACGCAGACTCCGAAAGTTCCATCATTTGATATAATTATCTGTAATTAAATGATTATTGTTATATAATAAAATGTAGATATGTCCAGACAAGTACAAAAGGCAGGTATAGCAATTGGGCAGTATTGAAAAATAGCAACATGTCTTAAAGCAAATAGATTCAATAGATTTGGTACAATAATATAAAAAAACTTCAATTGATATACTGATTACACAGCGATATATAAAAAAGATACCTACAGAAGTAATACCATTCAGAAATTATTTGACATAATAATTAAATATATTTTCAAAATTTAGACGACAAAACATCATCATTTAGTCGAAAATTTCCTATTTATTATATCTATTTTTATTGAGTTTCTATTTAATTATTGAGTTTTGGTTCTTCTATAACATTCCAACTTCGTCTCTACTGAGATTTAAAAAATATACATAGTCTTGCTATGATATTGTACTTATTTGTAGAATTTTCTTTTCTACCAGCAATAAACCAACAGTTTCATAACATCAAACAATGAACCAAAGTAATTTACTGAAGGTGTCAATTGCTCCACGTATTTCAGGGGAAATTAATTCTACTTTGAAATCCGTTCACACTGAAACTGCGACCATACTAAGATTACTGACTCTGTCCAATTCTCCGAAAGAGTTGGTTCTCTGTGATCCAGATGATCTCAATGTTAGCTGTCTTCCTGATGGAAATATCTTTTGACACAGTTCTAAAATGTAGTGTGGAGCCAAGTCATTCAGAGTCTTAAACATCAAGTATACCTTATGGTCTACTCGTTCTGGGCATTCCAAACACTGAAATTCGTTAAGAAGAAATATTATGTGACATATATTGTCAGCTGCATATATAAACCTCATCGCTGTGTTGAATACTATTTGCAAGCTGATACTTGGACAAACCGGCATATTATTATACATGTAGCATTACAGTAATCCAGCCTTGACACAACAAGTGTATTTATAAGCGTTTTAGTTTCATTTTTGGATAAGCTCAGGTACCTAGATACTTTTCAATTGTCTCAGATGATAGAAACCAGAGCTAACAGTTTTTGAGATTTACGAGAAATTCGAAGTGCATATCCGTTGATTTTTTCGGAGTATTTTCAATGAGATGTTGTCGTCGCAGTGAACCTACCCACAGAAACACTGTTTTCGTTGGGTTATTTTAGCTTGTAGAGTGATTAACCAATAATTTATTCCCATCCAAACGTGAAAATCCAAGAGGAGGTGGCCACTAGACTTAATTCATAGTATAAACTTACTCCGGATAACAAGGATTAAACCCTGAGTAGTGTTTTCGTCTTGTCTCTAACCTGGATAGTCTTGTCAAACCATCGGTTTGGTGTATTAAGACCACTTCCACCTCCGTGAATGACGTGGTGCAACATGCTTGTGTCATCTCTGGCTACAGCAGCCCCTTTGGTCCAGCCACTAGGGAGAGGTTCATCTAAACAGATCAGGCAGAGTGCTCCAGCTATCAGCTCCATGTTGCGTCTGTTTGATTCATCTGTTGAATATAAAAGAAACACGTTATGACATATCAACATTTTGCTCAGAAGATTCTAATCAAATCATTATTTTAAACAAGAAAGAAAAGTTATTTTGTTTATTTATTTGGTGAAAATCCATAATAACCACAAACATAATTGCTTTGTTGACAAATGAAGTAAATATAAATATTGATTTGTACAAATCATAGAATACCTTGACACAGCACATCTCTCGCTTTACCCCAAGTGTCTCTGTCAGCTGCAGTCAGTAATGCTATCGGCACTGGTGGTCTATTTCCAGGAGCTTCACTAAGAACCAACAGCATCTGGTCAGCCAGTTCTTGTTCAGTTAACCTTCCGCGGTCAGCTGCTTTCACAGCCAAGCAGTAAAACTAGAAATTGTTACATAAGTTTCATTAAAGGAAAGGATTTTAAGATTTTTTTATAAGTTAAATACAAATCATTGGGTATCTTTGAGTGGTAGGATATGATAACACATTTTTGTCCTTAAGAATCATCCAATGTTTCGTTAACAATCAATTCTGTGACAGCAGTGGGGTGCCGGCTTAGAATAGTGCTTCCACTATTTTTTATGATTGTTTTTGATTGTTCCGTAAGAACCGAACAATCGAAAATACAACAGGCAACGATTATAATAGTTCAGCAATGAGGTTTACCACCACCAATTCTGAATGTAGTTCCTTTTTAGATGAGACCAGACTGGTGTATGGTGTGTGATATGCATGTGTTGTGCTCCCTTTTATAAGGCAATGGACACCCGCGCACCTGTCGCTGGTTACCCCACGTTGTAGTTCATGGCGTGATGGTATGATCAAATTCTTTGTCTTTGGTGTATCACATTTTTTTGAAAGAATGAATATGATTTCCTTGTATAATGTACATCCTCATACATTTCCTTAACTAAGCATTCACTAAAGAACAAAATATGTAAAATTATAGAAAAGCGATTTCTGAGAAAATTATTTATCTAATATCATTCTTCTTCGTTTTCTTTTCCTCTTCCAAGTTAATCTGAGGATAATCCTTCTGTTATCTGTAATTGATAAAAATCGAATATTTTCTTTACAAATAAATTAATTTGCATCATTAAAATAGATGGCAAGATTTACCTGGTTTCTACAAGCAATTATAATATGCTCGTCTCTTGTTTCTGCGGTGTGCGGTGGTGGACGTGGTAGAGTGTTCAGTCTGTCTCTGCTGATCCCCGGTTCTCTGTACGATGTGAGTATTTTGTAGAATTGTTCCATGCATTGGGGTTGGCCTTTCTCACGGGATGTGCAACGTTCTATCGGAAGATCACCCCTATAATCGAAATCTAATATAAGTCCAAAGCTTCTACACTACTAAGTAACCAGAGAAGAAATTAAAATAGATTTCAAATGGATTTTGTAGACTCAACGGCTTTTCTACTGAACTCTGAAGATAGACAAAGACAATCCGACAGAATCAAAAAGATTTGGGCATGGTATCAAGATACAAAATAAACGATGTGCAGCAAACTTCACCAGACCAAATTGGACAGAGTAGAAAAAAGATCAACAAAGAAAGTATAGCAAACAGAAATATAGAAAATTACATATTAACCGAGACGAATAAGTGAGTTTCAAAACCTATTATAAAGTGTTACCTGTCCAACATTTCTTTGTGATCCACGATACCATCGACGATCTTGGCTGCAAACTTGGCGACATCGTGAACTGTGATGAACTTTCTTGGTGTCAGAACCATGCCGGGAGATGAGTTCACAACCAGAGGCAAGCGGACGTCCATGTACATGTCGTTTGACCAATATTCGTAGACCTTTAAAAAGAAAATGTATGATTAAAATATGTAAAATAAAATATTTGTTTGAAAATAAAATCATTTACCAATTTATTTTCATTACACATTATTCATCTTACCAAAAATAAATTACTCTATCCAATTATTTTGAAAATGATATCCTGGTTATTTTTATTTGAAGCCGTGTACAATGATATGTGTTTTGAAGTAAATCATGATAACTTACATACAAAAAAGTACTTGAAATACTTGAGATACTGTAGAAGAACCAGGAACTCGAGGCACCTACAGGGCTTACGACTTGGCATCGGCTGGTTTACGTGATCACTTTATGCGCTTTCGCAACGTTCACCAATTATGCCTTTTTATGAGTTCCCTTATCAATGTAATATTTGAAAGTTCTATATATTTGAATAGTGTGTAACAATTCACTTGAAAATAAGGAACTATACTATTGCCATCTATGTAGTAACGGAAAAGACTTTTTTGTAACGTAATCCTTTTTTAGTTTATTTGTAAATAATGAAAACAACAATCCTTATAATTTTTTTTTTTTTTATTTATTTATTTATTTTTCAACATAATTTCATTTATAAAAGATCCCACTAACCATATATGGTTATCAGTGGGTTTCTATATCATACAATATGAGATGACAATGAGATGACGGTGTCTCGCATACATGTCACCCCTGAACTACGCCAAAAATATTATTTCATTTTTGGCTTGTTTACTTACTTGTACCAATGTGTATACTTTAGGTGGCCACTTACTGTAAATTAAGCAGTACAGTTAGTGGCCACCTCTCAATATAATATGTATAATCTTTGATGAAAATTACAGTCACTATTTCAGGTATAATTTTTTCTTTCCCCTTAGCGCTTTTGTCCCGTTTCTATCGGGGTACGCTTTGACCATGATCCTGGAATTGGCGAGTCTAGTTATTACATTGAAGCGACTGCCATCTGACCTTCTCAACCCTTAGAAAGGGGAACCAGACAAATTGGATCATGGCTACACATAGCTAGTGATATAAATTCGCACATAGATTTTTTATTTTTAAACAATCCAGAGGTGCGTGCCCAGCCCGGATTTGAACCGTCGACCTCAAGCATGTGAGGCGACGACATTACCGCACTATTTCAGGTATAATATACCATTGGGACCATATCTATACCATAATATACCATATCTTTTTTTGGGAGAAGGTGAGTTTGCTCCCCCCCAACCCATCCTCTGGGATTGGAAAGTAAACCCTGCCTTCGACCTGGGGTCAGTATACTATACTGGTTTACCAAGCCACTGCATTTATGGTCCCCTAAAATGGCTCGCCATGTTCGGGGTTCTTTGCTTTGGTGCCCAGGCGGGCACTTGTGTTGGAGTTGATCGGCGACCTATCTTGATGATGTCATCCCGGCCGCTGCGCGGCGGGTCTGGTTGGAGGTGTGAGCCGAGGGAGATCTGTGTGAAACGGTTCGTCGCTGGCCGGCCGCCGAATAGTACAGGGGCCCGACCTAAGCTAACGACTACGGGTTGGCTGCCCTATCAGTCGGCGCATAATCTCGCTGCAATTGTTGTGCCGGATCGTGACCGGACGAGGTCCCAGCAGTTGTATGCGGGGGGCACCAGGCGTCCTCCACGGCCATATCCTCCCTCCTTCAACCTAGCAGCGCAGCTGCCGGAACAAATGTCCTTGAAAAGGGCTTCTGATCTCCTCGTTTCACAATGCCACCCCCCCCCCCCCCCACAAAACCTTCATGACAGATAAACCCAATAATAATGTTTATACAGCGACAACCAAGACTGCATACCCTCGCACCATTTGTGAACTGTTGGTAGACTTCGCTAACATCAGAGGTATCCACAGTAATTTAAATTCTGTTCACCATCACTTGCAATCTCAAAAACCACACCTGCTCTTTCTCACGGAAACACAAATTCAAGATCCACCCGACACAAGTTACCTCAACTGCCCAGGGTACATACTCGAAAGCATGTTTGTGCCCAAAGGAGGCTTGTGCCTTTACAGCCGCGAAGACATCAACTGTGTCAGATTGAAGGAGTTCGAGAACCCCGCCTTCAATGTTATGTGGGTCCGTTTAAAATCTAACAAATTCATAAAAATTTATGCTTGTATCTACCGATCTCCAAATATGAGTGATTATGATTCTTCCGAGCTTTTCAAATACTTAGGAGAAACCATTGACAGTCTTCTGTCTCGCTACCCGTCGGCAGAATTTGCGGTTCTCGGCGATTTCAATGTCCATCACTCCGATTGGCTGAAATCGGGAACTACCGATTCGGCTGGCCGCATGACGGAATCCTTTGCTTTGTGTCATAACCTGGAGCAACTTGTTCAAGAGCCAACTCGCATCCCTGATGTCTCTGGGCATCGTTCCAATCTGCTTGATCTTTTTATGACTACCTCGCCAACGGGATACACACTGAAAGTCACAGCCCCACTGGGCTCTTCAGATCATTGCCTTGTGCAAACGGCCATCCACTTCATCCCGGACCTTCCACCCGAAAAACCTAAAAGGAAAATTTGGCAATACAAGTCAGCAGATTGGAATGCACTGCGAATACACTTTCGCGACTTTCCTTGGAATGAAGTCTGTTTTAGAACCAAAGACCCTTCTATCTGTGCGCGTGAGGTAGGGGATGTCATCACTTCTGCTATGGATGGCTATATTCCCTCCTCCCTCAAAACCTGCGGACCAGGCACAAAACCTTGGTTTGATTCCAAATGCCGAGAAGCAGTCACGCGTAAAAATCTGGCTTTCAAAACATTTCAAAAACTTCAATCCCCGTCAAACAAGAAAGCATACAACAAGATGACAAAGGATTGTAAAAAAACCATTAATCAGGCTAAAAAACTCCATGACCAACATATAAGTCAAAAACTCTCCTCATGCCCTAACGGTAGCTGAAGATTCTGGTCATTGTCAACCTCCATAGGTCAGAACTTTTGCACATCTTCGTTTCCACCTTTAACGAACCATGACGGATCCATTGCTAACTCTGTCACCGACAAAGCTAATCTTCTCGGTAAATTATTTGCAGATAACTCAACCCTTGACGACGGAGGAAAAACTCCTCAACCAGTTCCACATTGTGGTTTTAAAATGAACGAAGTAAGGATTAACTTCTCTGAGGTTTTACTCGCCATCCGAGGGTTGGATGTTAACAAAGCTAATGGACCAGATGGAATTCCCGTTCTTGTGTTAAAAAAATGCTCCGCCGAACTAGCCCCAGTTCTCACTAAACTCTTCAAACTCTCGTTTAAAACTGGTATTGTCCCATGTGACTGGAAAAAAGCGGTCATCCACCCAATTCCCAAAAAAGGTGATCGCTCCAACCCATCTAACTACCGACCCATCGCCATTACTTCTGTACTCTCCAAAATAATGGAAAGGGTACTAAACACCAAGTTGATCACATACCTCGAAGCAAACAAAATTTTAAGCGACCGCCAATATGGATTTCGTGGAAATCGATCTTGTGGCGATCTACTCGCGTATGTGACATCCGTTTGGGGTCGAGTTATGGAACGCTTTGGAGAAGCTCAAACTGTCGCCCTTGACATCTCTAAAGCTTTCGACCGGGTTTGGCACCGAGGTCTCTTAATGAAACTCCCTTCTTATGGACTACCCCAGTCTCTGTGGACTTGGATTGCGAATTTTTTAAAAGATCGCGAAGTCATAACTGTAGTGGACGGTTGCTCTTCTTCTCCCCATTCCATTAATGCGGGAGTCCCTCAAGGGTCCATTCTATCTCCAACCCTATTCCTCCTACATATCAATGACTTGCTCTTACGCGCCCCCATCCACTGTTACGCTGATGACAGCACAGTCCATGACAATTTCTCTTTTGACAAACCTCCTAAACAGAGTGAAATATCAGAAGCCCGGAAAGACCTTCATCAAAAAATAAATAGCTACCTCCAATAGCTGGCGTCCCCTACGTAGACATGTTAAAAAAAAAAAAATTCAAAAATAGTTCAAATTTATCATATAAACAGTCACTATGTTTTGATTTAAAATAATTACAGAAACTGGACAACCCAGTATAAACCCTTTTATATGAGATATTGAACAGTTGTTATTGAACAATGTTTTAAAAATCTGAGAACTCATAGTTCCTTAATACAATCTTAAAAATAAACTCTTGATAAAGATCGGTGTACCTAGGAATTGGAGAAAAATGAAAACTTGCGATGTAGGAATTCAGATATATTTTAAATCAGTGATTCCCAAAGTGGTCTATATCGACCCCCAGGGGTCGAAGAGAACCTGCAAGGGGTCCATGTCAGCGAAAAAAAAATTGGGGGTCCATGAAATGAAAATGGGGGTCAATGATAGGGGATCTCATATAAGCAGCTAATGTAGCCTGTTTCAACTTTTTAGCTAGCTAGACCTCCAAAATCTGTGCGCCAGATCACGTAGATTTGTTATTTATTTATTTATTTATTTATACACTTTTTTGTACATACATAATATTACATAGTACAAATGGCGGACATATTGCCTAGAGGCAATTTATTCCAGTCAACCATCTGAGATCAATAGTACAAAACATAGTTTCGGCATATACATAATAACACAATAACACGACCAGTATAATACAGCAAATCAAAAGTGAGAAATTACACAAATTTAGAAAGGAGAGGAAAATCAGAAAGGGAAGGGAGAGGATGAGGAGCGATCAAAAAGGATGGAAAGTGAAATTGGGACATGTGTTCGTTATGGAATTGAGAGGAAGAGCGAGCATTTAAGACGAGATTTGAAAATTGGAAGTGATGTGGCAGTTCTAATATCAAATGCTAAATTTTTCCACAGCCGGGCAGCATGAATAATGAAAGAAGATGAATAGTATTCTGTAACGTGAGGTGGGATGGCAAGGGTTCTTTCTTCTCTAGACCGAAGTGGGAGTCCATGAGAGGCCAACGGTTGAAATCTTTCTTTCAGATATGCGGGGGCATTCGGATTGTTTAATACATTAAACAGGAGGCAGAGGGTGTGCTGATCTCGACGCAGATGGATGGGAAGCCATTTAAGTTGTTTGCGAAGATGCGATATATGATCGTACTTACGGAGGTTAAATATGAAACGTATGCAGACATTTTGTAGACGATCTAGTTTGTTAAGATGTTCTTGATTATGATCTAAATAGCAAATGTCTGCATAGTCAAGAATAGGGAGAAGGAGAGTTTGCGCAAGTTTTATTTTAATATTAGTAGGAAGGAATTTTTGTAGTCTTTTCAGAGAGTGGATACTACGAAAAACTTTGCGACTAACCTCATTGACTTGTTCAGTCCAAGATAGATGCTGGTTAAACAAAATTCCTAGATTTTTCACAGTTTTAGATAGAGGTATATCTGTGCCATTCAGTGAGGGGAGAGAAAATGTACCGTTTGCTAATTTTGCACAAAGTTTGGGGCTACCTATGATAATGGCTTGAGATTTAGTCGGATTGAGGAGAATTCCATTTTCAGCAGCCCATCTGCCTATATAACTGAGGTCTGAATTCATGGTTTGTGTGGCCCTTTCTATGTCGTTGACAAAGAATTCAATGTATAGTTGGAGATCATCAGCATAAATATGATAGTTACATAATTTTTACGTGAAAACGTTATAAACAAACCGACAATACACTACTACGGTTTTGTATACAAACTTATTTTCGCAACTGTAATATTACTAGCGAAGTAGGTAGGGATTTTATAGTGCAATATTTGATTCCATTTACCACCTAGTAATTAAATTTGCGATATTCCGCATTATGGAATATTGGGAGAAAGTTTTTAATCGCTTTTCCATCTTCATACCTAGTGGAATGTGGTTTCAGCGCAGTTGCCAATCTCATAACAAAAATAAAATAAACAAACTGGACATCATTAACCGAGGAGATCTGAGATTTAATCTTACTAAATTGATGCAAAATGTAGAAAATTTATTATTAAAGCACCAAGTTCATCCCTCCCATTAAATACATTTATTTTTTGCTCAGTTGTAACAGGTACTTAATTTTAATTGCGTTCATTTTAATTTGAATTTAATTAATAGATGAATAAAACTTAACATGTGTTTTTTTATGTTTTCCCACTATACTTCACTAGAGTTAGAAATTTAAATCTGTCAGTAGCAGGGGGTCTAACCAAAACCGAAAAATATGGCAAGTGGTCTACAAGAGAAGTTTAAATTATTAAGTGTCCAGTTACTGTCACTGTCCAGTTATTATATGTATCATTTTCCCTACATTCTATTGATATAGTTCTGGATTATCTATTGAATTAGGTACTACTCACTTATAAAAGATAATATAGCTAATAAAATATGGAAATACATGAACATTATCCAGAAACTTGAAGATGAATATTATGCCTTTTATGTCGTGGAATTGTGGACAAAATATAGACAGAATTGGCACGTTCAAAATGTAATGCTGAGAATTCCCTGGAAAGAGCATTTCAATTCTTCAAGCAATTTGCATCGCGTGAGGTGTACCGTCTCTCTGCCATAAACATGCGCTCTCAAGTTTTTTTAGATACATAGCTCGTTGAAAGGAAGACATCCTTGAAAATCTAATCATGGTCGGTAAAGCATCTGGCGCCTGGCGCAAAAAGATTGCGTTGGTCCAATTGAATAAGGCAAAATATCCCTGATACGACACTCCACAGAGCCGTAAATCTGGCAATGGTCACCTGGAGAGCAATGGTCAGCAACAGGGTACATGATGGCCATGATCTTCAGCATTGAGAACGACGACTGTTAAGGTAGGTATTGAAAAAATATATTATGTAAGACAATCAATCATATAGGTACCCAATTATCGGTTTCTTCTCTTCGCCTTTCCAACGCTGCCTGTGCTCGTGTTCCCGGGCCATTTGGAGCTCCGAATGCGCGCGCGTGCTGTCGTGCTGTCGCTAGTCTCGTGCTTGTGGCACCAACCAGCGGCTCCAGAACGTCCAGATAACGGGACAAGGTCTGATCCAAAGCTGGTAGAGGAAGCTTTGGTAGATGAACATTCTGAAAGTAAAAAGATTTGCCATCACTTTATTTTGATTTATATATAGAAAGAATTAATTTATTAATTTAATATTGCTTCTCGGGCAACTAACAGGTTCTATGTCAAAATATTAATTTAACAACGCCCAATAACAAGATGCCACTTTCTGGAGACTTACAATATTGACCGTCTCACAGATCCAGATTGAAAACACAGTTAAAAACTGTGTCTCCACAGGGAAGCGAATCCAGGACCATTGGATCAGCAGTCAGATAACCAACCTACTGAGTCACGAAGGCCGAAGAGATGGAGAATCAATATATTATGTATGTTTTTTAAACCACTCATTGCTGGAGATAGGTCACCCGCACATTAATGTTTGACAATAATGAATCATTGCACAGTCGTAAATGCCATTGTATCAAATAACGCTCTATTAATTTTTATGTGGCCCCTTCGGTGATGATGTGGCAATATTTTTATATAGATGGTATTAAATGCTGGAGCAATGCTCATTAACGGTCCAGAAAAACGATGCCACTCGACACCCCTACTAAACAAACCACACTGGTTGAAGTGTACAGAGCGAGTTGATTACAAAATTTGTTTGACGGTGTTTAATGCTTTGATAACCCGGCACATTCAAGAGCTTTGTCAGAGTATAGAGCTATCTGGGAAGCATCTCACACTCAGGTCGTCTGGATCACAGATTAACAACTTCTTAGGAGTTGGACAGAGCCAACAAAGCGGCTTACTATGATCGATGCTTTATTGTGAGTGGTCATATAAATTGGAATAGATTGCTTCCAGATGTCCGCAGTGCACAACACATGAGCACTTTCTCTAAAGGACTGAAAACAGCTTAATTTCGTAGAGTAATATTAGACAGAATATTAGCATTCATGGAATGATCCTAAATCATTAATGAAGAGCATGAAAGAAAAACCTTTATTTTTATTTCTTAAATTTTTTAATAAATAAAAATAAAAAAAACGCATTTAAAATCAATTCCATGATATGGATGGTTTTGATGATGATAGCCCAGCGGTAAGGCAGTTGCCTCACAATGCGTGAGGTCGACGGTTCGAATCCGGGCGGGGCACGCACCTCTGGATTTTCAAAAAATCAATGTGCGGATTTATATCACTACGAAGGTCAGATGGCAGTTGCTTCAATGTAATAACCAGACTAGCCAATTCCAGGATCATGGTCAAAGCGTAGCCCGATAGAAACGGGACTAAAGTGCTAAGGGGTGGGGGGGGGGGGAAAGAAGAAAGAAGATTAAGACTACAACCTACAACCGGTTTCGTCCTAAGCACATTTTCAAGTTTCGAGTTTTTAAGGTTATTTTTTTTCTAAAATGTGTTTATGGAATATATTTCTGGCGCTCCGTAGCGGCCGGGCGCATCCCGTTGCGCTCCGTGGAATTCTAGTTTTACGCTAAATATTGTAAACATTTTATTTCGAAATTTAGTCCTATAGATAAGTGTTATAATAACAATTAGTGCTCTGTGATAATAACTTTCAAAATATGTGTATATATGTCATTTAAATAAAAATTACGTAAAAATCATCTTGTGTTTTTAAAATCAGTTCAGTTTTGGTATTTCAGTGATAAAACTTTACACAGAGTGAGATGGTATAGTGTATGTTTCGGTGTCATGTGTAATTTATTGCTTCCAAATGTTGTCAGTTCAATACATCGATATAGTAGTGATTTTTTGTTAAGCCTCAGTGACCACTCTAGACAAATTAGTCCCACACTCATACTATTGCACTCTTTAGCCACACACGGCATTCTTAGAACTACGCACAAAAAAACGCACAGGGGTTGTAGAGGAGGTCGGCGTGTGAAAAAAATACTCATAAATAAATTAGACGACGCATCTGCAAAGAACAATATCACTAACGGTCGTCATAGTGTGTTTGCTTCTCAAATAACCATAGGAGTATGGAATGCTCGTTCAATCAACAACAAAGTGGATGATATCGATGAATTGTTTGCTTCAAAACGTTTAGATATCCTAGCACTATCAGAGACCTGGCATGAGGACAGCAATGCCACCAGTCTGAAACTACTAGCAGCAAATGGTTACAAAATAGTTGAAAAGGCCCGGGAAATTACTCCAAACCAGGAATCTAACATCAACTTTGTAAACCATGGCGGAGTAGCTATACTAGCCAAACAAAACTTCATGTTGAATCCCGTTGTCCCTCGTAAATTTCAGACCTTTGAAATAATAGGTACCAAAATTAAACAAAACAGCTCAGAACTCATCATATTCTCTGTCTACCGCCCGGGATCAGATCCCCTTAGTTCAAAATTCTTTCAGGAATTCAACACCTTGATACAACAAATATCATCATACTCGTGTCCTGTCTTACTTGCTGGTGACCTTAATATAAGATTGGAAAAATATCGGGACCAATCTACTGTTAAATTCAATAAAATCTGCAAAGAACATTTATTCAAACAGTTAGTTAACGAGCCGACTCATGACGCGGGAGGAACTCTGGATGTCGTCGTATTAAGGGAGAATGTCTCTCCAATTTCTCTACGAGTGGAAGATATTGGTCTATCGGACCATTCCTTAATAAGTCTTACTCTAGATTTTTCCCCTTCTCCGCTTATTTACAAGGAAATAGTTAGCAGAAACTGGAACCAGCTAGATATAATTGAATTTAAAAAGCTGCTTACAAATTCAAACCTTAACCTTAACGGGATCTTGCCTTCGATTGATGTACATGATGCAGTAGAAAATTACTGCACCATAATTACTGATATCCTCGATACTCTGGTGCCAAAAACGACGAAAGTTTGCAGGCAAAGAAAACCAGGAGCACATATCTGGTTTGATGAAGAGTGCAAACAACTTAAGAAGAGTACCAGAAAATTTGAAAGAATTTTCAGGAACTCGAAAGATTCACTGCACCGCCAGAAATGGAAAGACTCTCTTTTCAAATACAGAGATGAAATAAAAAGGAAGAAAGCCTCTTATTGGAACAAAAAACTCGAATCCAATAAGAATGATCCGAAATTGTTATGGCAGGATATGCACCGCATTTGCGGAGAAGCACAGAAATCAGCTGATTCATCACTTAATGCTGAAGAACTTGCCAATAAATTCAAAACAAAAGTGGAAAATATAAGATCTGAGGCAGAACTCCTAGATTCCAACCAAGGCTCATCCAATAATTCTCAGACTTCCCGACACACTAGAATATTAAATAATTTTCAAAAAGTAGATGCTGTGTCTCTTAAAAAAATCATAATCTCTCAACCAAATAAACAATGTATCTTAGATCCGTTACCAACTTGGTTACTAAAAAGCTGTGTAAATGAACTTTTAAACTACATTTTATATATTATTAATCAATCAATACAGTTAAGAGTAGTTCCTAATTTGTTAAAACAATCGATTATCACACCGATTTTGAAAAAGAATAATCTGGATCCGAATTCCACGGAAAACTATCGTCCGATCTCGAATATACCGTTTTTGTCAAAAATTTTAGAAAAAGTTATATCCTCTCAACTGACCAACTTCTTGGATTCTGATAAGTTTCTGGCCAGAAATCAATCTGCCTATAGAAAATTCTACTCTACGGAAACGGCCACAGTAAGAATTTTGTCTGACTTAATCATTCAAGCTGAATCAGGTAAGATTACCCTAATTTCATTTTTAGACATGAGCGCTGCTTTCGATACTGTAGACCATAATATTCTCTTTTCTAAACTTAGACATGAATTTGGCTTGGGTAATGACTGCATTGCATGGCTGTCTTCCTACTTAGTAGACCGTAAATACAAAGTTGTATTTAAAGATAGTACCACAAATAATATTACCTCCTTATACGGGGTCCCACAAGGTTCTGTACTTGGACCAATTCTCTTTAATTTATATACCAATCAGTTGGAAAATCTTGTTCAAAATCTTGGTTTCAACACACATGCCTATGCAGATGACCGCATACTGTTCAAGTCCTGTTCACCTGAATTTAAATATCATTTAACACACGAGGTATCCACATGCATAAATCAGATATCCACCTGGATGTGTAAGAACAAGCTAAAACTGAACCCAACAAAAACTGAGTTCCTTTGGCTTGCCTCACCTCGCAGGCAACAATACATAAATAATGACCCCATTTTAATTCAAAATGTCGAAATTACTCCTTCTAACTGCGTAAAATTTCTTGGTATACATATCGACAGTGCACTCTCTATGGATAAACACATTTCTTCCATAGTCAGACAAAGTTGTTACTTTCTCAGACAACTTAGACCTATTCGAAGGTGTCTCTCGACAAATGCTGCTAAGGTCCTTATAAATTCTTTAATAGTTTCCCGTGTAGATTATTGTAACGCCATATTAGCACACTTACCGCAATACCAAATCCATAGAATACAACTCATCCTCAATGCAGCAGCCCGTTATATTTACCAGATTGATCGTTTCTCGCATATCTCACCAACACTTCACAAACTTCATTGGCTGAAGAGCCCAGAACGTATAGAATTTAAAACATGTCTCCTTGTCTTTAAAGCACTCAATAGCATGGCCCCGGAATATATATCGGAACTTTGTGTTCCATTTTCACCTAACAATAAACAAAGTACGCTAAGATCAATGACCCAATCCAATAAAAAACTAGTAGAAACCAATCTCACAAATAAGCCAAAATACCTATATCGATCTTTTGGCGTTTCTGGGCCAAAGTCATGGAACAATCTTCCAATGGATATAAGATGTGCCGAAAATATCAATGAATTCAAGAAGAAATTAAAAACTCATCTTTTCCGCAAGTCGTATCCAGATTGTCCTTCATCCGTTCAATAATATTATGTGTACTAAATATTATGCCAGTTTACTTTGAATCGACTATTTTTTATAATTAATTTCATCTGGATTATGTAACAAGATTAATTTGTGATTTCTAGGTATTTTTTTAAGTTTTATATTTCACCATTTTCAATGTGTTAGCTATAGGACTAATTTTAACTTAATTTTAACTGATTGTATTTTTTTAAGTTTTGTTTCACCATTTTCAATGTGTTAGCTATAGGACTAATTTTAAATTATTTTTTGCAAACTGAAAGCGCCCTTGAGGTGACCACGGTTGTCACTAAACGGCGCTTTATAAATTGTCCTTATTATTATTATTATTATTATTTCCGTTACATGATCTTCAATCTTCGAATCCTGTTTTGTTGCCATCTTCAGCTATATAAGGGCAAAGAGTAAGAAGATTCATCGATGACTTTCTATGCTTTCTTTTCTCAAATATAAATAGGATTCCTCATTTTCAAAGACAGCTTGAAACGCATACCCAAACCTTTATACATATGTAGTTATATCACATACAATTGAAGTAAGTTTAGCGCGGTCTTGCGTGATCCTGTCCCATAAATTAACCGAAAATGATTTGCGCTATTACAAGACGATTGTGAACTTAGTTGCTGTTGTATAATAATTGATGATAGCATGGCAAGCTGAAATACGTTATCATATACCACAATGGAATATTTTACATACACTGAGAGGTTGAGGTCGGCCAAGGAAAATTTACGTCGGTAAAAGCAAGTTTATTATAAATTATAATATTATATAATTTACTAAACAGACCAATCAAATAGAAATAAACACGTATAGGTATGTTTGAATCGAAATATCTTTGATAAGTCTGTCAAGAGCATAGGTTCAAGAGTTACAATAGAAACTGTAGAGATCTAGAGACCCGTTCTCTACAAATCTAAACATTTAAAAAAAAAACTGATTATGGTCTCGACTTTGGGTGCTACAACCTTTTAAAACTCTATTAAGGGACAGCGTTCTTCAATACACCGTTGCCAAGATTATCACACAAAGTCGGGTAGATTTAAAAAATTGCTTTTTGTCGGTATCACTGTGTTGGTGTTGTTATTGTGGCTAGAAATGACGTACACACACACTTACAAATACAAGCATGCGGACTGACTGACTCACGATTACAAATATTAAAAAAAAAAAAAAAACAATAAATCTGTGTAATTTTTTTATATCTCTTTTCGAATCAATATCAGATTTAAAACCTTTATTTGACGACTAAATTCTTCCCTTCCCCATACTTCCCGTCTACTCCCTCCCTCTTTTTATATTTTATTTTTTGTCTTTGTATTTTTTATAAAAAAAAAACTGAACATGTGTGTGCCTACTGTAATTGTTAAAATGATGGATGCAGTTACTGTTATAGCTGTTGTATCCAATAAATTAATAAAAAAATATATAAGTTCATGAAGCCACAGAGATCAAAGCTTTCAAGACATCCTAGCTTAAAAACTAGAATACATTTGTCTGTAGGTATTTTTACTTAGAAGTAATCATCATATTTTTTTGTGTGCGAAACTAAAAAAAATCATTGAAAAGGCGCATGCCTTTGTGTTTTAAACATTGCATTGTGTTTTCACATCAATCCTATTATTGGAAATTAAAATTATACGCTCATTATTTATTCCACTTATATTTGGACAAACGTAGCATAGAGATATGTCAGCTTCTTAGATTTTATAGATAGAAATTAAGTCAAAATTATTTTACGTAATTCTGAAATTTCTTGAAAGGAAACACTATCGCGTTGAAAAAGAGAACTTCCTTGTAAGATTTTCAGTACCAATTAAATTCAAACGTTTTTTAACTCTTTGTTAACATACATATACTTTGTTATTTATTTATTTATTACTTATTTATTTATTACTTCCATCAACGGCTAAATAGAAACTTAGCCATGAAACATAATATAAAAAAGAGATGCCTAAAAATATGTATACATCCATACAATATACAATACACAAAATATATAGATGCAGAAACAAAATTATATAAATAATTTAAAAAAAGAAGAATATAAATAACCATTTAACAACAAAGTAACGTAAAGATGGATTACAAGAGAGATAGAAAAAGAGAAAAAGTTAAAAGAGAGTCCCATACAATATACCATAAATTCAAAATAAAAAAAGTAAATAAAACAATAATAACACATTATAACGAAATAAAATTGATATTTTGCTTCAAGAAATATTGATGCAATAAGTTTTTGTATTTTGACAATGACAAGTAATAAATATCGCCTAGACTAGAGTATGCATTACCCAAATAATGAAGCCTTGCTATTGGCGAATAATATTGTTGTAGTGTACGTGCGTTAGAATGGTAAAAAGGTACCGTTTGCCTGTTAGAACGTACTGGCGCATGATATACAATTTGTTCAATAAGAGCAGGGCTGTCAAAACTTGAATGTACCATTTTGTGTTTTTTTGTGTTATATTCAGAATATAGAAAATTATTTTAAGGAATTATTCCAATTGGCAAAAAGCCAGTCCATGTACAATGTATAATGTGTATCTGTGTATACAATGAATATGTAAATAATAATAATGTCGATAAAATTTCTTCTGTAGGTGGATACGTAATGTATTTATATTGCTTCTGGGAATTTATATTTCAAGTGCGTAGGCATCAGAGGGTTACCAAGGGACTGCTAGACTAAAAAATGAACTAGAATTCTTAAATTAAAGTGTGTTTTCATGTAGAAATACAATTATTACCTTGTCACTTCCGCTATGTGACGCTAAATTTTCTTGATTTTCTTCTGATGTACTCAGCCATTTCTTCGGTAAAGAGAACAGTGACTCCTTCCATCCTGAAATTAAAAATGAATATAAGAATAGTTCATAGCAATGACAGGATAACAAAAGGATGAGGAAAAGAAAAAGAAATGAGGTATAATCAGATATATGTGTTCTTTTAGTTTTTTTTTTACTTTTTTATTTAGATTTAAGAATGTATAACATATATAGGTATGATTGTCTTTGTTTATGATTGTTAAAGTGCACTTCAATATTTAGTAATAAGCTGTAAACAGTTTTTGGTCCTTGAATTGTTTTGTATATGTAATTAATATTGTACTTTGTTATGACCGTTTTGTTTACATTTAAATAAAATAAAATATTTATATTTTTACATTAGCCTTTTTTACTCCGCTCTAACTCAAGGGGATATAGTGGGGAGTTATGAATTCATTATTTTTAAGCCTTTTTTTATTGCAGATTACCAACTAGTATCATGCTGAGATTGCGTTTCGAAAGTTTCATCATGATGTACTTGTATTGACTGGTAGAAATTGCCTACGGGCAATAAGTCCGCCACATTATGTGATTTGTTCTGCAAAAAGAATTCTATTATTATAATTAATATTACCTGTGTATACCTCGCCCAGCGAAAGATTGCGGATGACATAACCTGTGCATAAACCAATTTTAGTGCAGAAAAATACTCTAATTTGTATAAACCAATAAAATTTGTTGGCTTTCGACGTTGTGCAGCGAATAACGTGTCACTTTTTCCCTGACCTTCGCATCCATAGATTTTTAACAACGCTTTATAAAACTGTCACCCGCAATCTCTTGTTTGTCGAGTCCTGTTATGTGATGTGTGCGACGTATGAACGAAGTCTATACAGGCCTATAAAATGGAATAAATTGTCCCTTGATAAACGTGGAGTTCAGAGCATTGATACCTTCGGTAAACTTCTTGGGTCTTACTTACTATTTGCAATTTGTGTTTAAGCTGACACTTACCCAGTATTTTGTATGGCCAAAACTGACTTAACGTTGGATTAAACTCGTATTATAAATAGTAAGTAAGGCCCCTTAAGACTGCCTCGTTCCTGTGAGCCAACAAATCTTGTATCTCTAAACGGCGCTATATAAATTCTATTTGTTATTATTATTATTATTATTTTGTAATGCGTGTTTATTCTTCTTTATCGATTATTGATTAAAGAACTCATTCGATTCTTTTCAAATTTTGCAAATTTAAATATCTAATACTCGCTTAGACCTTATTAGATTTTGAAGGACATCTGAATATGCTTCTCATTTTTTTAAACAGTCAAATATTTCGATGTGACCCCAAGCTCAGGAAACTCTGAATTTGTTATTTTTATTTTCGAAATGGTAATAAGGCACATCATTTTATAATTATCATTATTTCATATTAAAAGTTTTAAATAAAAAATAATTTAACAAAACTCATTTCATGAAAATGTTGAATACTTTGTGGAGTAACCTGGTAGTGAGGAGTATATCGATGGCCACAACCCACTCGTTTTGAAGATGTTTACTGAGAGAGACGACGTAATATCCATTCTTAGACTATCCCAACAAAATATTATTGATACTGACATTTAAACACGATACGTATGACGTGATATGTAATATTGTATAAAAATATATAAGAAAGTTTTCTTTAGTTCCTCTTCAACAAGTCCCAAGTGGGCTCAAGTCCTTGTATGTTCCCACTTTTCTTCCATTATCGATTTTGTAGCACACATATACACACCCTCCTTCAGCATACCTCACCACACCTCACAGAATGATGGTAATCTAGTTTGGGAATGACGAATGTGTTATAATAATGTTCCTTCGATAGAGTTTGTTACAAAATATCACGTTAAAGGCCATTACTTCGATCGAATCTTTGTAATTCAAAGAATGGGGACACGAAAGGAGCCTCCACGTAGATTGAGTTTCGGTTAACTTCGGAAAAGCAATCGGGCGTCCCTGGAAACGGCAGAATGCCGGCCAATCCTTCCACCACCGGAGCACCAACCAATATGATGGTGTTCCGGACACGGAAAGTAAGTAATTCAAAGAATATGAAAGTAAAAATTTTGATATGGAAAATATTTCACTAACACAGTAATATTCCATCGAGCCATTTCCCTATTCAGAATAGGCAGGGAGACCCGAACACCACTAAACACTATGATTTGCCAGAATGTGTGAAGGAAGTCATGACGGTTTTCGTCGCCTATATGTTGAATACATAAAGGAAAAGTTCTTTCAATATATCCTGTGTTTCTCTTGTTTTATGTGTTCTTTGATGGATATTTTTCTCGTTTTTATTTAAGTCATATCTACGATGTAATTTTTTTTTTCAATTGGTTTATTTTTTGTTTGTATTACATGTAAGAATTTTGTATTTTATGCTTCAAAAAAAAAATTTACAAACATACAAAATATAGTAGAGTAATTTAGACATATTAAAGATATACATATATACCATCGCGCCATGCGGGGTAGACACAGAGAACCGAACGCCGCATTTTTCTATCTTGGCACACATTCATCGCTTCGTCAACATTTATGCATCGTCTTATACATGTTCGTCTTCAGTATTAATAACTATTTTATTTTCATCAGAAACTAACCCAGCTTTTTAACCTAAGGATACCACAGAAGGTAACAAATATTGGATACTATGTACTCTGAGTAGGTACTGATGACTTTCGCAGAAAACTGCCTTCACACGGAAGGAGCCTCCACGTAGATTGAGTTTCGGTTAACTTCGGAAAAGCAATCGGGCGTCCCTGGAAACGGCAGAATGCCGGCCAATCCTTCCACCACCGGAGCACCAACCAATATGATGGTGTTCCGGACACGGAAAGTAAGTAAGAAATTTGTAGGAAATTGCTTTTTTAACACGTCAGCTATGTATAAAGCGTGATTTTTTTTTAAAATAAACTACGTAAAACAACTCAGAAATCACTTCTTCCAATTACAGACATTTGGATGGTGGGAAACTCCTTACTGAACACTTTTGAAGTTCAGTCGTTTTAACTTGACAGAGTTTGACCGACAGTAATGACAGCACGCCTGTGAATCGCAATGTTTATTGCACAAATTCAATAACCAAACGCTGTTTTTTGCGAAAGCCATCATAACTTAGGGTTCATAGTATCCAATCGTTGTTATTTGCTGTGGTATACTTGTCTGCGTTCACAATGAACGCCGAGTGCACTTAGTGACGCTCTAAGCCGTTCAGAATGACCGTAAACAGACGCTCTAAAGATACTGTCGCGTTCAAATTGAACGCCGAGTGTACGCCCCAAACGCTCAGTATAATAGTCGGGTGACAAACGCTCTGACAGTCATAGTATCTGTTGACTTCTATTTTATGTGTGGTAAGATGACTTGTATACTGTTTTCGGTGGTGTCTATTATATCAGTATCTCTTTTCTATGATGTCAGTTGACAGTATATATGATGACAATACGCACAGAGTTTCTAATAAAGTATCAGGGAGTGCTCAATTGTTGTATTTCTATGAAAATATCACCTAAAAATACACATCTATGATAAATTTCATTTGACATTTAAAACGCCCGATGCTGCGTTCAGATTGAAACGCCGTTCGATAGCGTTAAGTGAGATTGGTGTGAAAAACACCATAATCTGCAACTTCAGGTATATCCGAGACTCAACGTCGAGTGTTCTATCTGAACGCAGCCCTTACATGTAAAAAATATCAGCCTTTATACTATGACGAAAGTCTGACAGTCGCTGGCTCATGCTCTATTAACTTATATTGTACCTGTGGAATTAAATGCTTTTGTTTTATTTTGAAAACATTATCCTTTAAAATGACAAACGTCAAATATGTTTAAGAGGTTTCCTTTTATGATAAAAACCTCAATCAAATTTGACAGTTTTTCCATTTTAAGATGACAAGTTCAAAAATAGACTTTATAATAATTTCAAGATACAGGAGGTTTTCCAAAAATTCGATGCGAATGTATCATCGCTAAGAACCGAATACCACAAATTCCTTTTGAAATATTGGTTTTAGCGATCGAGAATACATTTCGTTTGTAGAACTCCATAGCAATCCTGGCAAAAATCAATCAAGATCCATTTACAGGACGATCGCTTCAACTAGTAAGGGTCTCTTCAACATATAAAGTAAAGCAAAAAACCACTTCTTATTTACTAATGATCAGCAAGAATAATAAATAAAAACAAAAATCACAATTGATATTGTCTTTGTTTATTACACTATTGAGATTTTATTTAATTATTTTTTTTATTGTAAAATACATTTTTTATGGCGTTTGTACATCCAGATTTAATATAATGAATACTCTCATTTAGGTGACATTTTTATACTATTCAAACAATAAATATAAACGGACGATATACAAATTTTATGAGAGAAACAACTTGTGATATTTTCAGTGCGGATTTGTATATTTTCGATATTAAAATGTTTATTTTTTTTGTATACCTTTTTAATATCTATAATTTACATGACACTGTTACTACTGCTATTTTTTGTACTCATATTACTTTTTTATTTAATGTGTTGGTATATTTTTCGTTCATATGTGTATCATTTTTTAATGTTTGCTTATATCTATTATTTTTTTTATTATTGAATTTATTGTTTAACTGTTTATGTATACATATATTTTTTTTGCCAAGTGTATAACTATTATTTTCTTATTCTATATATTTTTATGTCGTTTATAAAAAAATAAATATTAATTAAATAAATGAATAAATAAATAAATAAATAAATAAATAAATAAATAAATTAATATATAAATAAATAAATAAATAAATAAATTAATTAATTAATAAATTCATTTATTAATAAATAAATAAATAAATAAATAAATAAATACATAGGTAAATAATTAAGTAAATAAATAAATAAATAAATAAATAAATAAATAAATAAATAAATAAATAAATAAATAAATAAATAATAATATATAAATAAATAAATAAATAAATAAATTTATTAATTAATTAATAAATAAATAAATAAATAAATAAATAAATATTAAATAAATAAATAAATACATAGGTAAATAATTAAGTAAATAAATAAATAAAGAAATAAATAAATAAATAAAAATAAGTAAATAAATAAAATAAATAAATAAATTTAACAAAACTGTTAGAGAATAATTTCTTACACCGAGATGCAAATGTAGATTGCTTCGCTAGGTTAATAACCTGTTCTGAAGCAGTATTTGATTTCATGTATTATTATGACGTAAGATTTTAGTGCCCGAGTGTGTATGTCATTGTATGTTTTCGTTAAGTAATTATTGAATTAAGTTTTGTCTGTATCGCTTATCCGTTTTATAATTCCATTTTCAAACATTATTATGTTATTAGCTTTTTAGCTCCAACGAAATCAAATTGAATGCTTTGAATCCAAAGAACTGAAAATGTCTTTGACCAAAAGTTGACTTTGTGTTAGGTAACTGTATATTACTTGTCTAGTCTGTCGTGTAGTTTGGGTTGGTTGGAAACTGTGGATGTGTTTATTTGAGTTAACCGGTTTCGAAGCTGACCCGCTCCCTCATCCAAACAAACTAACACTTATTAAGGGAGCGGGTAATAAAACTCAATAGTGGTGTAAATAAGCACATAATTTAATTATAATATTATTTGTTATATTCCTCTTAACGAACAACACTGGTTGACTATAAGGTATGCCTGATGGTGTTTAAGGGTTCAAGAACTGTGTCAAAAGAATGTTCCATCAGGAAGACAGCTTACATTGAGATCATCTGGATCACAGAGTCCATAAGGCAATTTTCCATGGCCGCGGTTTCAGTGTGAACGGAATAACCTTCAAAGTGGAATAAATTTCGCTTTGACATACGTGGAGCTCAGAGCATTAACAACTTCGATAGACCACCTAAGACTGCCTTGTTTCGTAGAGCCAACAAATCAGCTATAGTGCCATTGGAGTGATCTTGTTTCACTTAACGGAGCTTTAGTAATTTTTTTTAATATTATTGTAAAATGGACTTAAAATAACTAACACGAATATTTATATAAACTAAAAACAAAAAATATGAAATATATTGATCTTACGCCTGATTAGCAGAAATCAGTATAGCTTTTATGACAAGGTATTTACGGAGAAATTACAAATGAGGAGTTCTGTATTCTCCGAAATAAGATATGAGTATATAATATAATGAGGCGTACCGTTAAAACTCTACGATATTAGTTGAATATATTATAGCTCCCACGTTGTGAATATAAATATTAAAGAATTGTATTGCATTACTGTATGTATTGACTTAATAAATTGTGTGTATCATTTGATTACGCGTTTTTTATTATATGGTTGAATTACCATATACAATACCACAACATATATTTTAATCATTTACATTTTTTAAAGATGCATTATACAGAACTATATTTTTAATCTTAAATAACTTGCTCGTACAAGTAAACATTGAATTTTCAGGCGAGAAAATTATGAGTTAAGAAAATATAGTATTTACTTCCTGTAGGATCCTGAAAAAAAGTAGAAATATTGTTATTTAATAGATGGGAACGTGAGTGTTGGTACAGGAGAAGGATAAGAAATCATTTATAATAAGAAAAATTATTTTGTAAAACGTCACAATTGTATAGAATTAAACAGGATCTAAACATTTCCCCAAAAATCTTCAGTGGGTAATACAAAGATTTGTGTATTGGTTTTCATTTTGGTATCAACTTCCTTCGTGGACTTACACAATCGTTTTAACTCCACATAATAATTGATCATACAAGAAACACGATTGGATATGAGGAAAACAAATGGGCATTGTTAGTTGAGATGATGATACAACATCACCCTGTCTTTGTCAAATTTCATCAGATAGGATGTGACACCAATACATGGGCGAAAAGTTGGGGCGGAAGACACAAAGGATAGGTTTAAGTGGCAGAGAGAACCCTGTGGGGAGGGTGATGTAAAGAGGAATAAAACGAAAGAGAAAATAAAACGTTTGAAAAGTCTCCCCTTTGTCTGGTGAATCTATGACAGCCACCATAGACAATAAATTGACAGCACAACATGGGAACAGAATTTTTATTATTGGAAATAGGATTGTTGCAGTGATACGATTTCGTGGCGCTTTCAGTTTTATTTCTGTCTATCACATAAAATCGGCCTTCGTGGCTCAGTTGGTTGGGTATCTGACAGCTGATGCAAAGGTCCCGAGTTCTTAAAGACTTAATATTTTGATACTTAATCTCCAAACATTCATAGGTACATACCATCATGCTGTTTGCATATTCTGGGTAAAGGAAAAACAGACTGACCTCCATACTCTCCTATCCTTACATACATACTTACATGTTTTATATAGAAAACAAAATATCTTAAAATATTTATAAAGTTGTGTTTGTGTTTATAGTTTGGTACGTATTCTTTAATTCGCCATTGACAGTTGGATCTCATGTAACTAGTTATGAATATCTAGGTCTACTCCGTATATTTTTGTATTTTTGATTGTGATTATGAATAATTAAATAAATACATTTTACAAATGTAGCACTATGATAACGGTAATAAATAAATATCACAATCGTCAAAATTCATCTTTCAGTTCTTACGCAACCTTCTTCAGCTTCATATTATGTCCTATTCTGATTCGTCTGAATTTTAGTAAGTATATGAGAAATGTTATAAAGTTTACTGAATTTATACGGGACTCGACGTCTAAAAAATTTAAACGTTGTCATATTCTGAAACGAATCAGATTAGGACATATTATATCCTTTCAACAACAAAATTAATTAGGTACCTACCTACCTTTTGAATTTATCCGACAAAAGAAAGTTTCTAATATACTTACTTCAGACGAGTTAGAACGTAAAGAGATTAACAAAAACAAAATAAAAGAAAAACAACTAGATGGTATTGACTGTTAGACAAATACTTGTGAGTAATAGAGACAGTTGGTGGTAGTTCAAATTACATCCGATAGATGGCACCGCTTGTTTCCTTTATCCGACACAAATCACGGTGACTATAATATATCGACTGGTATATTTTCACAAAGTCTGTTCTTGTCCATAATATGACTTCAACAATGAAAGCTTTCAAAGTTAAATTGAAAAGAAAGTCAACTTTTCACTTTAAAAGTTAGTGTCTTGCAGACACATTTATACTTTTTAATTTACGAAACTATTGTCCGTATTTATTACTGAATATCTTATTCTTTTGTTAGTTTAACATCATTTTTAAGCGACTGTAAAAAACAGAAAAGGTTGTCAATTTGACTCTATTTTTTATGTATGTACGGCGGCAATTCTTTAAATAGAATGGTGGAATCTCGTGATTTTTTATAAACTTCTGAACTGGTATCATGTAGAGAGTGCACACAATGAGTTTATATGTATGGCTTACGGCGTATCCTTTTTGTGTCCTCTCTAGAGTACCATAAGTTTTTTTCTAACTATAAGTTTAAACTATAATACTTCATACTAACATCATAATATGTGTAAAGTGCATAGACCTAGAGCTGATTAATTTTCCATAGACAACCGTTAATTTCTTCTCTATGGTTTTATCATTAATATTATTTTTTGTGTTCCAAACTAGAAGTCCGATTGACTTCATATTGGTTTCATATGTGTATAGTCTTATAGTCTATAAACATAGTCTTATTACGACTTTAAACTAAGGCAATAATACTGTTCTAAATTTACTTGAAGCTTCGCATTTCTTGGGTTGGTTGAAAGAAATCGACTTATGACAATAAAATACATGCGACTGTGCAAAAAACTATATAAGTCTTTCTTAATATAGTTTAATTCAATATTTAGAAAATTCAAAAGTATTTTACTTGTCATATACACAATTGTCTGTTCTTATATACATATCTTCATACGTCATATCGCTCACAGGGTAAGCAGAGAGAACCGGACGCACATTTGACAATCACAAAATTCAGCTACAACATAACGGTATATGATAGAATAAAGGTATGAGGACACAAGCAAGATTAATAAGGATATTATTAATAAAATTAAAGGTAATGCCTCGAGGTGGTTTGGGCACATTAAAAGAATAAACGATGAACCACTGACTAAAAAAATAAACATGGGTGAATAGCATGGGCCTCCCCAGAAAGGGATGGCATGACCATGTGAATGATATTTTGTAAGAAAGAAAGCTTGAACAATCAGCGAAAATGTATGAGACGATACATGGGCGTAAAGGAAGCCAGGAATGTGTACAAAAATCGAGGAGTATGGCGTTCAGCTCGATGGTATGTATGTATGTATGTATGTTCTTCTTACCAATTAACAAGAGAATCGTTCTTAATTCAATTTAAATGATCGACTTTTTTTCTCATTTGAATGGTTTCAGACTGTTAATAGTTGTGTTTCTACAGTAAATTATTATATTATTATACAAGTAAAACCCGGCAGACGTTGTCCTGCCTGTTTAATTATTCACCTCTAAATATATAAAAAATGGTTGTTCGGTATGTTTCCTTTTTGTCACTTAACATTCTTATCTAGATTCGCTAATTATAATTCCGTATTTTTTCCCCTTCCATCCCTACAGTCCCTTCCGTCCCTATTCATTCATTCGTTTAAATATTATTTAATTATTCAAACAATACTTTACTTGAACCTTTAGCATTATTCCAGTTTTATATAATATACCATTTTATGTTTGGGTATATAGGATTTTTGCTGAACAAACCCATTAAGTATCAGTTAAATACCAATTTTTTATTTTCATTTTTTTGTGAGATTTCGAATAAATAAATAACATATAATGCATAAACATTCTCCTGAATGAGCTGAAAAAATTCCTAAAGTTTCATCGCAATCGGATGGTTGGTTTGGGAGTTCATCGGACACATACAAATATACATACACATTTATTACTTGCATTAATTTCTCAACTGGTATTATGATTTATTTAACTAGAAATGTTGCCATCCAATTCCAATCCAATTTTGGGTTAAGAAATCTGAATTATTAATTGGTTTAGGCGCTGATTCCATAAATATTAATTATTTGGAGTAATCGGATCAGATTCAAGGATTTCGGTAATCGTGGGACGCTCCCAAAAGGAAAGCATTAAATAATTGCGGGTGATTTAATATTTCATGTGTACTGAAGCTGTGTAAAATAAAATTGTGATATGTGGCATATATGTGAATTAAAAAAACACTGAAAAAGAAATAAATCGATGTATAATACTAATGGTTAATTTAGTCAGAGAAATTATTTTTATATAGCACCTGTTATGTTTAATATTCTTCCTGTTTATATCAAGTCTGTGAAAACGATTACAAAATTTAAAAAACTAGTTGCATGTAACACATGAGATCCAACTGTCGATAGCGATAGTACGTATAGTTGAAGAATAAGTTCCAAACTATAAACCCATAAATACAAATTATTTAATATTTTAAGATATTTGGTTTTCTATACAACACATGTACCTAGGTATGTATGTATGTCAAGATAGGATAGTATGGAGGTCAGTCCTTTGATCCTACCCAGAATATGAAAACAGCATGATGGTATGTAGGTATGTATGTTTGGAGATTACTATCAAACTATTAAGTCTTCTTAGATATTGTATGTAGACTACTGCCATACAAATTTTATGAAGCAATGTCGTCACTAAATTCAATTTTTATAAAAATTCTTAAAAAAAATTTGAGATGTGCTATTACAATGCTTTTATTTTTTATAGAAAATTAAATTATCTAGTTGGGGTGTTTCGGCTTTTTTCGATATTTTTAAAAAAATTGGAAATATAGGCAGTTAAGCATGTTTGAGAAATCCTGGAATTTAAAAAAAAAAAGTTTTGAAATTTTGTATTTGTCTATGTTTATTCCAATTTTCAGCGTTCTAGCTTTTACGGTTTCTGAGATATATGGATAAATGAATCAAAATTTCAAAAGTTGATAACCCCTGACTGAAACATAAATTCACAATTCTGAGTATAAAAGTTTTGTAGGCCTATAAATGTCTATATATTCTGAAAATTTGGGCTCTGTAAATTGAGCGGATCAAAAGTTATAAGGGGGGGGGACACACAGACACACACACAGACACACACACACACACACACACACACACACACACACACACACACACACACACACACACACACACACACACACACACACACAAACTCACATAAAATGTTCTACTCCGAATTCTAAGTAAATCCATGTATGGGAACATATATGATGCGAGGCCTCTAGTTGGTGTTACTAGTTGCATGTAACACATGAGATCCAACTGTCGATAGCGATAGTATGTATAGTTGAAGAATAAGAATCAATCTATAAACCCATAAATCCAAATTATTGAAAATTTTAACACATGTTGGTATGTATGTCAAGATAGGACAGAATGGAGGTCAGTCCTGTTTTCCTACCCGGAATATGAAAACAGCATGATGGTTCTGTATGTATGTTTGGAGATTAAGTACCTATCAAACTATTAAAACTTCTTACATATTGTGTATAGGCGACTGACATACAAATTGTATGAAGCAATGTCGTCACTAAATTCAATTTTTATAAAAATTGTTAATAAAATTTGGGATGTGCTAATACAATGTTAATATTTATTATAGAAAATTAAATTATCTAGTTGGGGTGTTTTTTAAATTATCTAGTTGTTGGCTTTTTTCGATATTTTTAAAAAATTTGGAAATATAGGCAGTTAAACTCATAAATTTATCATAAAAAAATATTTTTCTTAATAATAAATGTTTGAGAAACCCTGGAATTTTTTTGAAAAAATTTCTTTGAGATTTTTGTATTTGTCTATATTTGTACCAATTTTCAGCCTTGTAGTTTTTATGGTTTATCAGATATATGGAAAAATAAAGTTTAAATTCAAAAGTTGATAACCCCTGACTGAAACAAAAATTCAAAATTCTGAGTATAAAAGTTTTGTAGGCCTATAACTGTTTTTATATTCTGAAATTTTGGGCTCTGTAAATTGAGCGGATCAAAAGTTATAAGGGGGGGGGGGACACACAGACACACACACACACACAGACTCACGAAATGTTCTACTTCAAATTTGGTATGACGATTACGTAAACACGCTCAGAGTATTATATATTATCGTCATACGCTATATTGAATCTTTGAAGCATTTTTTATAACACGTATTGAGTATTGTAACGTGGTGGACAATATTTAACGTTTCAGAAATAAATAACATGGTGGCTTGCATTTCTAGTAGCGTCTAGTCCCAGCTTTTTTTTCTGCATTCTTAGATTATGTTTAAGTTTGTCTATAACAATAACAGCGATTTTTTTTTTAATTTGCGCATTTGATATAAAATTTCACATCTCAACCGGAAACAGAATGCGGAATGGTGAATGCGGATTGTAAACGCTAGTTGCATTCCTAATATTATGTACTACTCAAAAGATTATTTTGATAAGTTGTCGCTCTACAGTTGCGAGTACACATCGACCGAAATAATTATTCTGGGTAAGATTCTGAATGTCTACCAACGGTATTGGATAATATTAATGCACCCCACTGATTCAACTTAAGCCATATTTCCATATTAAATACTTAGACAGTTCACATCTCCCTTTTCAAAGATAATTACATTTTGGTCTCGGTATATTTTGCTCGCACTATTCTAAAGCAGAGACATTGATAATATGACCATTTCTCTTAGTTTATATATTATATACATAATACAAACGAATCTATATAATACAAACGAATCTATATAATACAATCGTTCCAAGTGATCCAAGGGAACCGATAATTTTTGCTTGTGGTCAAGTAGTGTACCTTCGAACGCGTGTAACTTCAAATGATTTCTATAACTCGCAAATTGCAAAATTAGGCGAACACTGTATTCACAAAGTTTTTTCTAATATAGCAACACTGTTTTAACGTCAAGTGCTTCATTGATAGCGTGGGTTTATTAACGATGACAAAGAAATGCCACGATGACTTTATTCGTGATGCGGAGGAAAATATCATTGGAAACCCAAAGGCATTCTGGTCATACGTTAAATCAAAAAAACTAACACCCCCAATCCCAAATGTATTGAACTTCAATAACAGGAAAGCTGAAGGTGGTCAAGCTGTCTGTGATTTATTTGCTGATTATTTTCATTCTGTTTACGAACCAACAGAATTACTGAGCTCTACCATTAATAACTCTTCGGCAGAATATGTTGATACAGTGGGATCAATTTCTGTCCACAGTGAGCTTGTATGTAAATACTTACAGAACTTAGATTCTAGTAAGGGAGCTGGGCCGGATGGCATTCCACCATTATTTATTATTGAATGTGCAAAGCAGTTATCAACTCCTCTATCGATATTATTCAATTTATCTCTTGATTCAGCTGAGTATCCTGATCATTGGAAAAAAGCATATGTAACTCCAATTCACAAATCGGGCTCAAAGAATGAAGCCAATAACTTTAGGCCTATATCTAAGCTATGTATTTTTTCTAAAGTTTTTGAAAATATGGTATATGATCAAATATTTCCTGTTGTAAAAAAAACAATAAACGATTTTCAACATGGATTCTTTGCAGGTCGTTCTGTCCTTACCAATCTCGCTTTACTTACAAACTCTTTATTAGATTGCATGGACAAACGGAAGCAGGTTGATGTTGTTTATACCGACTACAGCAAAGCCTTCGACAAAATCAACCATAATATACTATGTAAAAAACTTGCTAACCATGGTATTCATGGAGACCTACTCCGCTGGGTGTCATCTTACATAACAAACAGATCTCAGGCTGTTGCCGTGGGTGGGTTTGCATCAACTTGGAGAATGATTACATCTGGTGTACCTCAGGGATCCATTTTGGGCCCCTTACTTTTTTCCATCTACATAAATGATATCGCAACTCGTTTCCATTCTGCTAAAATACTTCTTTTTGCGGATGATATGAAGATTTTCCTTCCCATCAACTCAGTTAGTAGTTGTGTGAGCCTACAGGAAGATCTTGATCGATTGTCCCAATATTGCCATGAAAATAAACTCTTTATAAATATATCTAAATGTTACAAAGTTACCTTTACTCGTAACCGTAATAAAGTAATCCATAATTATAATATTTCTGGGTCGCTCTTATCAAACAAAGACTGTGTATGTGATCTTGGAGTTATTCTGGACTCAAAACTTACTTTTGAGGCTCATATTAATAGCATAGTCACTAAGGCAACAAAGAGCCTGGGTTTTGTTCTAAGAACATGTAAATTTTTCACCAACTTCAGAACGTTCTTGCTCCTTTACAATAGTTATGTTCGTCCACATTTAGAGTATTGTTCACAGATTTGGAACCCACGCTACAGTATATACGTTGATCGACTAGAAAGAGTTCAAAAACGATTTCTAAAATTCTTAAATTTCAAATCATATAACATATACAGTTCTTATGATGAAATTGAGAAACATTTCCGAATGAAAAAAATCGTACACAGGAGAGAAGTTGCGGATCAAATGTTTCTCTTTAAAATTATTAATTCAAAAGTTGACTGTCCTGATTTATTAAATAAAATTAATTTCCATGCGCCGTTGCGAAATGGCAGATTGAACTACTTGTTTTATGTTCCTCGAAGTAACACTAATTCTAATCAAAATGAGTTTATCAAAAGGGCTTGTAACTTCTATAATGTCAACCTCTCAGCCAGTATCACACATTCTGATATATTCACCGCTAGTAATAACGCATACAAAAATTCTCTCTATAAGTGCATAGCATGAACTCGTATGTTGAATTTTTTTTTTTTTGTTAGTTATTTTTGTTTTTTCTAATATTATCTTTTATATACTTTTATTTACATTTTGAGTTGTTGTTTGTAACAAAAATATAACAATTTAACTGTCATAATCCTTTTCCCATCCTTTTCCTTTCCCGTCACAGGCAAACATACATCTTAGTTATATTTAAATTTATGATGCTTGAAATGTTTTATATTTAATATCTGTGGACATATGTAATTGGTCTGTTTGTTTTTATTTTATAGTGTATTATTCCATTTTAGTATTTTAAGACTGTATTTGTCCCTAAATAAATAAATAAATAAACTATCTATAAAGAATTTTGATGAGAACATTAAGTTTTTTATCAATATTTTGTACTTGTTTTACATTATTAATGAACTCTATTTATTAACCTGAGGCTTTAGTTAATACCCTACATTATGTAGCATTTTGTTTTGAAATGTATAACCTCAAAATATTTAAACTGACGATTAATTTTATTTATGGTCTGAGTGTTCCTTTGAACAGAGTAGTGCGTGTACCTTTGAACAGTTCGAAGGTAGGTAGATACGATACTCCCTTCTAAGGTACACACACCGTTGAAAGTTACTGTGTAGGTAGGTAGACTACAAAGCATAGATAAAATTCAAGAATTATTTCAAAGACATATAACATTCAGATATTTGAATCGATATCAAATAACAGATACAAACTGTTTAAGGAAATTGAGCATTTTCTCATATCATTAGATGGGTAATGATCTGGGAAAATAGCAGAGCGGTTAGCGCATTGGGTTAGTAATCCAGTGGTGGCGAGTTCGAATCCTGCCTCAACCGATTTCGTTCACCTATAGCACAAGCAATTATGCATATTTTAGGCAACGTAGGAAGATGTATGTCATCATATGACGAACCCAACATTGTACAAGTCATAAAAGTACGCAGACTGCAGTGGTTGGGACATGTCAGCCGGATGAATGATGATCGTATCCCCATAAAGGTTCTTAATACCAATCCAGAGGGCAGAAGAAATAGAGGCAGGCCCAAGCTGAGAAGGCTGGACGACACAGAAGAAGACATAAGAGGGATCGGAATAGCAAACTGGAGGAGAGCGGTGGAGGATAGGGAAGGTTGGAGAAGGATTCTGGAGGGGGCCAGGGCCCACACAGGGCTGTAGAGCCAATGATGATGATACTAGTTTAACAAGGACATATACATTTTTTTAAAATAATTAAATTAAAAAATCAATTTAATATTTAAATGCTAGGATAGTTTTACAAATTTATGTACCAATTATAGCATCCGAATATTAAAAAAAAAATCAAATTTTGTAAATTATTCTCTGAAGAAGTTTAAATTTACATTAATAAATTTAAGTATATACCTACGTTATGAATAAGGCCATAAAAAATAGAATATATATTTAAATCTACAAAATAAAAATATTGAAAATTATTTGAATTTTACTTACATACATCTATCTCAATCCTTTCCGTGTTAATCATTTACTATTTCGTTATCAATCTTAATTATTACAACTAATAATGTATAATGGCTCGGATTACTCGTAAGAGAGTAGATAGTCGCAAAACCAAGTAATAATAATAATAAAGGTTTCTTTATTTCTCTTATAACAAAACATTATATGCATAAGAAGACAAAAAAATAACATAAAAGGAGTTTACAGAAATATATAACTTATAAAAACTTACATAATATAACATGATAATTAGACAATATAATATACAGTCGTTGGCCAAATCAATAGAGCCACCCGTAGAATAGAATAATACGTGCCCAAGGGCGTCGCCAGCCTAAGGCCCAGGGGGGGGCAATTTAACCCATTCATAGGCTATTCTCCGTATACCCCATATTATGGAGGATGAGAAAAATATGAATTGTTGCATTTTTTTAATCTCCCCCCCTGCCCCCCCCCTTGGCGACGCCCTTGTACGTGCATAAATTTGTCGGCCTTCGTGGCTCAGTTAGTTGGGTATCTGACTGCTGATCCAAGGTTTCCGGGTTCGATTCCCGGTGGATACACAGTTTTTAATTGTGTTTTCAGTCTGGATCTGTAAAACGATAAATATCGTAAATCTCCAGAATGTGGCAACTTGTTATTATAAATAATTATTAGACATACCACCTGTTAGTTGCCCGAAATCAAAAAAGGAAAAATAATAGTTGCTAGGACCCAAAAAATTTCCGTCCCGTGTCATTGCTGTGTCATCTGTTCAAAGCTATGGAGAAGATGATTTTAACCAGGGCCTTTGGAACGATTGAGGATAAAATTATAAAAGAACAAGTAGGTTTTATGCCTGGCAGATCCTGCTGTAGCCAAGTTCTCAATCTTACCCAACATACTGAAGATGGTTTCGATAAAGGTATGATCACTGGAGTTGCCTTCATTGATCTATCGGCAGCATATGATACCGTTAACCACCGTAGACCTATGTGGAAAATTTATAATACCACGAAAGATTATCAGCTTACTAAGCTCGTGGAATGTTTCCTACACAACAGGAGATTCTACGTCACTCTTCAGTCTAAAAGAAGCCGCTGGAGAAACCAGAAAAATGGCCTTCCGCAGGGTAGTGTGCTTGCACCAATCCTTTATAATATATACACTAACGACCAACCCATAAACCCCCAAACAAGGCAATTCATATATGCAGATGATACTGCTGTAGCAGCACAAGCAAAAACGTTTGACGAAGTCAACAACTCTCCAGGATTTGGCTATATATTACAAGGATAATCACCTGAAGCCAAATTCAGCGAAGACTCAAGTCTGTGCCTTCCACCTCAGAAATAGGGATGTGGGAAGAAAGCTAAGAGTATGGTGGCAGGGTCAGGAACTGGAACACAATGACGCACCTAAATATTTGGGTGTTCGTCTGGACCGATCCTTGACTTTTAGGAGGCATTGTGAAGAGGTCGAGAAGAAGGTATGTGCCAGAAATAACATCATAAGAAGGCTTACCAGCACAAAGTGGGGAGCCCAACCCCATGTCCTAAGAACCTCGGCACTGGCACTGTGTTTCTCCGCTGCTGAATATGCTGCACCAGTATGGTACAACTCATCACACGCAAAAAGGGTAGATGTGGCAATTAATGAAACAGCCAGATTAATATCTGGTTGCCTAAAACCGACCCCCACTAAAGAACTCTATCCTATTGTGGGTATTGCACCCTCTACGATCAGACGGCGTGTTGCAGCAGAAGTCGAACGGAGCAAGCAGCAAACTGACCCTAGACATCCAATGTATGGCTCACAGCCGCATAAGTGCAGACTAGAAGAAGCTTCCTAGAGATGACCGCCCCTATAGTTGGCCTCCCCGAGGCCCGAAGGCTGTCACTTTGGCGTGATAGTGTCGAACGCACTCAGCTACCACCCGCGGAGGACGTGTCAGTGGGACACAACCTGCCTTATCCAACATGGAGAGCGCTCAATAGGCTCAGAACGGGTGTCTCCTGCTGTTACAGTGACCTCAAGAAATGGGGATACAGAGAGGAAGACATCTGCGAGTGTGGCGCCAGACAGGACAACGTGCACCTACTGTCATGTCCCATGATAGGAGCGACATGCACGCACCAAGACACAGTACATAGATAGCAAACACTAGTGGAATCCGAGTGGCCGAATATTGGGGGCTACGAATATGATGGTGTTCCGGACACTGAAAATAAGTTAGTAAGTAAGTTGCCCGAGAAGCTACATAAAATAAAAAAAATATTCAATACTTGTATTATATAGGTTCATAAATTTTTGCTGAATTAGTTTAGAAAAGATCAAAATATTTCCCGAATCGTATTAAAATATAAATTATCAAAAATTTTCGAAATAGTGCCCCGTTAGGGACATGGCGTGATGGTATATATGTATGTTTGTACAAATATGGATGAACACTTTTTATACCGAATATTAGAATTGAAAGTTCTGAGTACCTACTGGAAATATTTTTAAAGAGATGTGTTATAATGTATGTACGTGTGTGAGATAAAATGATAATTTGTAAATTGTATCACGTATCTGGCCATAGGAAATGCAGACATAACCCTTTCTCCTAACTTATGTATGTAGAGGGTGTTACATTACGTGGTGGTCTGGAGCTCATTGGATTAGTTTTTTGTGCGGTGCGGATCAGCGTAGCGGGCGGATGGCGTAGGCAAACTTCTAAGTGAAAATATCATTTCATAATTAAATATTCAGTGATCAAAGTTTATACAAAAGTATTGAAAATTATCATATTTTAAAGGCGAATCTGTTTGAGATACTTGAACGCTAAATTATTATCCAGCTGTCGATTTGTTCAAGAGAATATTATTCTCTTAACATATCGACAAAGTTCCAAGCCAAGATACTGCGAAATTTGTATGCAGGGTCTATATTTTTCACAGTTTTTCCAACTTTGAAGACAAAAACACCAACTTAGAGGCTTCGCAGCATGTATGTTATACTTATGAATTTACTCAGAATTCGGAGTTGAACATTTAATGTTATGTGAGTGTGTGTCAGTGCCCTCCCCCCCCCCCTTATAACTTTTGATCAATACTAACAAAGCCCAAAATTTCAGAATAAATAGAAATTTATAGGCCTACGATACTTTATACTCAGAATTCATATTTTCATTTCAGTCAGGAGTTATCAAATTTAGAATTTTTCCTTTATTTTTCCATATACCTCAAAAACCATAGAAGCTAGAACCATGAAAATTGGTATAAATATAGACAAAAACAATATCTCAAATTCATTTTTTTCAAAAAAAATTCCAGAGTTTCTCGAACATTTTTTATTAAGAAAAACATTTTTTATGAGAAATTTATGAGTTTAATGCCTATATTTCCAATTTTTTTAAAAATATCGAAATAAGTCGAAACACCCCAACTAGATCATTTAATTTTCTATAAATAATATTAATATTGTACAAGTACGTCGTAATAGAGAATTTAGTGTTAGCCTAAACCCAATCTTTTATTTTTCACATTGATATTTTGCTTCAAATTATAACGTAAAATTGAAAGCTTTATGTCTTGTTATTAAATACAATTTCGTTAAGACGGGGATTTAATAAACAATATTTTTTACGCCCTTAATTCAATTTCAGAATTTTCCACAGCGGAATATTTCACTAGAAAAATTTTTCCAGCAAAATATGATTTTTGTGATTCAAGGGAATTCTAAATGGGGAAATGTTTTCATTTATCAGAAAACAGATTCAAGGGAATTTCAATGTTGCCATTCAACCGAAAAAAAAATATCCTATAAAATTAATAAACATGGCTAACCAAAAGAAACAAAATTAAGTTTGAAGTCATCCATATAATGTATAAATTCAAACGAAATATGAATTTTAATGTTTTATTAAATGCCAATATAAAGTAATATTTTATTAAATAGTTCATCAATCGTCGTGGCATACTGGTTAGTCGTTTGATTTCCGTGCCAGTGTCATTATTTCATGCAATTCGATATCACATAGAATAATAAATAAACTCAATTTACAAAGTTCAATAGGTTTTTAATTGTTATATATACCTACCATACTCAAAAGTGTCCACACTCCCAAAGGGGCTATAATACAAAATATATATTTCCTCATTTATAATATTTAACAAATTTATTTTACTTCTGGGAAATATTAAAATAAATATAAAAGTACATATTATTTACCTTTTTTGAAAAAAACTTTTGGGACATTTCAAACAAATTTAGGTAAGCTTCGAAAACGGCCGAATGATAAAAATCAATGTATGGATTTAACAAAATATCTGCGTTCTGAGATAAAGACGTGTACAAGGTAGAAATTCATTAAAAAAAATTTTTCAAGTAATAAAATAACTATTTCCACGGGATTCATTAAAAAAATGTTCATAAAGCTTACAAGGAATATATAACATAACAGAAATAAAACAGCTTCTGTATGGGAAAATTGAATGATTAACTTCATATTGATATTGTATGTGTCTCTATAGACAAGTGTATTTTTTACTCTCCACTTCTATCTTCCTCAAGGGGTAGGCAGTGAGAACCGAACACCGCATTCTTCTATCTTGACATCGCCTCATCAACATTGATACACTGTCTCATACGTGCCCATCTTGCTAGTATTGCAATTTTACTTGAAATTTCTCAACAGGTATCATGTAGTAAGTGCATACTATGAGTTTCGTGACAATTTTTTTGTGTGTTTGGTGTATTGTGAAAATTTTTGTCCTTTGGGAATCTTATAATTGTTTAAGATTCCCAGAGGACAATTCTAAATATTTTCATCTTTTAAAGAAAAAAAATGAACAATTACTATGGCGTGGAGAGTTTAGTGTTGGCAACAACCCACTCGTTTTATATATATAGTTATGGAATTCAATGATAAATTGTAACGCACGTGTCGCCTTTCCGTTTACACACCCACAAACCTGTCGCTTGTTACCTCAATTTGTGCGATTTGCCACGATTGTGTATGTATGTATATGAATTCGAATAAACTACAAAATCATACATCATAGCTAGAGAGTCGAAGAACCCCTCTTGCAATTGAAGTAACTTAATTTTCATTGATTTTCCATTGACAGGAAGAGTACCTACACTCTATATAGGGAGATATGTTTCTGTGTGTATGCGGTATGATGGTATAATTTCATTTAACGAATCATCGTCAACCATTTTGCAATCATACTCCCTTAGATAACCTCATCATATCTTTAGCAAAGATGATTAAAAAAAAATCAATGTTAATATTAAACAAGAATATCTGCTGAGAGGCACCGGATTAGAATAGTGTTTCCAATCTTTACAGTTTTCGTTTTCTGGTGTCCAGTAAGAACCAGATAACCGAAAATACAACGGGCGAAAAAACATCTCACAAAGTGCTTTTTTAGACGAGATGAGACTAGAACGCATGTGTCGTGCTTCCTTTTTTAACGTAATGCACACCCGCACACCTGTCGCTGGTAATCCCGCATTTTGAGATATGTCGTGATGGTATATATTATGTATGTTTGTATGTAATTATCAACGAATGTGACGAAATATCCTTTTTTTATAACAATAACAATTCAGAAAAAGAAATAATATTTTTTGTATTATTTGTTCTTTTTTTTTCAAAATAAATAAAAATCTAAAATCCACAAGTCCGGAAATATTCGCAATCGAAAATAAACCGCACGTACGAAAAAAAAATGATGGGCGTTGATAATATGGCGAATTTCGCTAAGTGCTGCCATGCGTGAAAAATGAAATTTCCCTTTATTTAATTTTCCCCAAATGGATCGGACGGCGGCGGTCGGGGTTTGGGTCACTTTTTTCAATACATGGCCACACTGTCGCGTCGGTCAATGCTTTATTAACTTTTAAAACCTTTGTCTCTTTCGCTTTGAGAATTAAACTTTTATATGTTGTAAGGGACGCATGGCCAATCCTTTGTTCGTTCACTTAAAATTATTTTAGCTCGCGCAATAACAGTTAATATGAGCAGCTGAACTTTTTAGTAGAGTAAATTTGTTATTTACATTTTTGTTCACTTAGGGCACTTATCACTAACACATTTTTTTGCGATAAGTCATTTCACAATTTATTCACTCAATCCTGACCCCTCAATGTTAATTAAGATATGTATGTACATTCTCACCTTGCTTCATAGCAGTAAAAAAAGTATATTTAAATATTGAAATTTGTCAAAAATAAAGCGACATCAAGATTTGATTCATTAGCCACATGTTTAAAACCCATTATTTTTATATTTATTTTTAATTTTTCTATAAACTATATATTAATGTTATCATCCCCATATTGTGCGTTTATGTGTCTTCTATTGACCACACAAAGAGAATATGTAATTGTTGAAACTATTTTTTTTAACTTGAAACTAGCCGTCAGCATACTATAGGAGACATATCGCCAAAAAAAATGTTAATTATACAGATACACTTAGGGCCGGTCTTTTAAACGAAAGACCAAATATTCGTAAGTATGTTTACGATTTACTAACGGATGGATGTTCCTATGTAGATATTACTATCGTTATAAAACTATTTTAACTGTCCGTTTATTTGACAGTTACAGTCTAATTAGACTACAATGGATTTTCGGTAGATTTGTAATGAACTATAATGGATAAAGCGGTGCTGTCATTGCAATATATAAGCAGAGAGTGTTAAATTTTTTGCGTACTTCAAACAATATCAAAAATTATAAAAATGGTGATAATCCTTTATTATTTAGCTAGCGTGCTGGATTAGAAATTCAGTGGACGCGGGTTCGTTCAAATCTCGCCTCAAGTGACATTATCTTTTTTTTAAATAAAAAAAATAATTCATATAAAATAAAACGAAATTCAGTGTCATCTATGTCATGTTGAAATAGTAAAATATTTGGTCAAACACAAACTTGTAATCAAATTCGTTTTGGTTATTCAAAATCACTGTCGGACGACATTTTTTACTGAAAAAAAAGGAATTCAATAAAAAAATCCAAAAAAATATAAAACAGTATATTTCAAAATATTCGTAATATTGAAAATGTACCGCAACATAAAAAAACTCAATAAAAAGTGTGGTAAAACTCAATCCTTCCATAACTTATCGTTAACGAACGCTTAATCGGTGGTCCGACCGTCGGTAAAGGCTATCGGTAAACTTTTACTAAAAATTAACTAACGGATTGTTATAAGTTATAAGACGAAATATAGAGCATTTGTATCAAATTTCGGTTTGTTTGGTCTGAAATCTAACTAACGGACGTTTATAAGACCGGCCCTTAGTAAATATGTACGAGTTAATAAGTACTTAGGGCCGGTCTTATAAACGTCCGTTAGTTAGATTTCAGACCAAATTAACCGAAATTTGATACAAATGCTCTATATTTCGTCTTATAACAATCCGTTAGTTAAATTTTAGTAAAATTTTACCGATAGCCTTTACCGACAGTCGGACCACCGATTAAGCGTTCGTTAACGATAAGTTATGGAAGGATTGAGTTTTACCACACTTGTTTTTTTTATGTTGCGGTAAATTTTTAATATTACGAATATTTCGAAATATACTGTTTTATATTTTTTGGATTTTTATATTGAATTGTTTTTTTTCGGTAAAAAATGTCGTCCGACAGTGATTTTGAATAACCAAAACGAATTTGATTACAAGTTTGTGTTTGACCAAATATTTTATTAATTCAACATGACATTGATGACACTGAATTATTTTATTTAAAAAAAAATTTAAATAAAATAATTAGATAAAATAAAAAATAATAATTCACCGTTTTATTTTATTTAAAAAAATGAATGAATAAATAATTGTAACTAGTACCTACATATGCATTAAGTTTTTTAAATTTCATTTTAATACCATAAATTAGGCATAAATGCTAGTGATATAAGTGAACAAAATCAGTTGAGGCGAGATTTGAACCCGCGTCCACTGAATTACTAATCCAGCGCGCTAGCTAAATCATAAAGGATTATCACCATTTTTGTAATTTTTGATATTGTTTGAAGTACGCAAAAAATAAACACCTGTTTATATTATATTGCAATGACAGCACCGCTTTATCCATTACAATCTATTATAGTCCATTACAAATCCATTGAAAATCCATTGTAGTCTAATTAGACTGTAACTGTCAAATAAACGGACAGTTAAAATAGTTTTATAATACCGCCGATAGTAATATCTACTTAGGAACATCCATCCGTTAGTAAATCGTCAACATACTTACGAATATTTGGTCTTTCGTTTATAAGACCGGCTTTTAGGGAATATATACTTAGTAAATATTTATTAAGTGACTATGTAGTAAGTAAATATGTACTATGTAAATATGTATTCAGTAAATATCATGTACTAAGTAAATATGAAAGATGTTAAAGTCAAAAGATCCAAAACCTTTATTTAGTTTTAAGTAAGTATAAATGCGATTTAATTACATATATTCAAACAATACAATAACCTAAGTTTGTAATCATTTAAACACAACTTAAACAAATAATTCGTATGAGACGATTCATGGGCGTCAATGAGACAAAACTTGTTTGTCACCAGAAGAAAGTGTGGCGTTTTTTTCTTTACCTACCCCAAAAGAAACGGCGTGATGGTTTATTTTTTTTTTAAATGAATATTTCCTCGTTAAACAAGTACATATACGTCTTCCTACGTTCCTTACAATAAACATAAATGCTTGTGCTATAGGTGAACGAAATCGGTCGAGGCAGGATTCGAACTCGCGACCACTGGATTACTTACCCAATGCGCTAACCGCTCCACCATCGACCCATCTAACTCGAAGGAATTGTTTATTGCCATAAAACAATTCCTTCCAACCAACCAGAGCAACTCAATCCTCAAGCAAATTCGATACAATAGAATTTAGTATCTACCTAAGAAAATGGTTCAGTAAAACAACGCCAATTATATAAATTTTCAATATTTTCTTTGTTACCTATATGATCAACTAAATCATACTAGGTATACATACCTTCTCTAGGAGAGCGGTGCAGCGAGCCACTTTAATTTATGTTAAGTTTTTAGTCATGTATGAAATCGCCGTTGAGTTGTTATAAAATAAAAAAAATGAAAAAAATGACATCGAAAAAATTGAATTTTTAAAAATTTGCATTGCTTACTTTCCAAAACCAAGCCCACTGTATAAATGAAAAAAAAGAAGTGTATTTAATTTTACAAATCTCTTACAATATCAATAATTTTACACAAAATGATCAATCAATTTTCTAACTTAATCGATTTTCAGCACCGAATATATTACTAAATAAACTGTCCAAAATTGTTTTTTTATTATAAAATAACCTTCCAACTACCATGTTTTTCAGTTTAAATGTTTGATAACAAATCCAAATGTCTTCTTAGGAATACTGATCAGTCCCATGGTACCTATTTCAAAGCGGATGGTGGTGTTAGAAGAACGGTTATTGATTCCCTCTGGAAAGTTCTTTTATCGTACAAACAAATAACCTAGTTATCTGAGACTTAGTGTAAATAAAGTTCTAGTTAATCTAGTTGACAAATTACTCTATTTTCTAGTTAGACAAATTACTGTCTCTTTTTACAAGGATCACGTTACAAGTTACATTCGTTCCGAGCCGCATGGATGTAATTAAGTAGACTTCCACTAAATAACCCTACATACATGGAATTTCCACCTTCACATATTTCCACATACCAGTGCAAGTCTACACAGAATCCTCTCGCGTTACAGGTCTTCTACACTTGATAATTAATTTTAAGTGTTTATTTGAACGTAAAATGAGGTATATTACGCACGAATATAAGGTGTAGGTATAGGTTCATTCATTTTAAAACTAGTGAGTTTCGACCAATAGATACTAAATTCTCTACAACATAATTGTAGTATGTGCAAATATATTTCAATGATATTTATTTATTTTATTAACGGCGTTTTCCATTTACACGAAGAATTCAAAAGATACAACATAGAGTACATAATGTGTGAAAATACACAAAAAAAAAACAAATCCAATTATTAATAAACAATGAAAATTAAGCAAGATGAAATACAAAGAAAAACATAAAAAAATGCATATAAAAATATATAAAAAGAAAATTTAACCAAAATAATAAACCGAATAACAAATGAAAGTAGTTATAAATGAACAAATAAACATAAAAGGTAAAGTTGGTATTAAGTGAATAACGAAAAATAAAACTAAACACGATATGTACATATGTAGGTAATCAGAAGATTTACCTATTTATTTTATTGTCATTCTATTTTTTACTATTTTACTTTATTAGTAACGATACATAGTGACATAATATATCCCAGCGTTAAGTACCTATAGGGAACACCAAGAAATTAAATTTCAAAATTACTGTGATTATTGCAATATTTTATTTTATTTAGCATAGGTATATAGAGGCAAAGGTAAGGTCGACGGTTCAAATCTGGGCGGGGCACGCACCTCTGGATTTTCAAAAAAAATCTATGTGCGGATTTATATCACTAGCTATCGGCAGCATATGATACCGTGAACCACCGTAGACTTCTGTGGAAAATTTATAATACCACGAAAGATTATCAGCTTACCAAGCTCGCGGAATGTTTCCTACACAACAGAAGATTCTACGTCACTCTTCAGTCCAAAAGAAGCCGCTGGAGAAACCAGAAAAATGGCCTTCCGCAGGGTAGTGTGCTTGCACCAATCCTTTATAATATATACACTAACGACCAACCCATAAACCCCCAAACAAGGCAATTCATATATGCAGATGATACTGCTGTAGCAGCACAAGCAAAAACGTTTGACGAAGTGGAAGGAAAACTGTCAACAACTCTCCAGGATTTGGCTATATATTACAAGGATAATCACCTGAAGCCAAATCCAGCGAAGACTCAAGTCTGTGCCTTCCACCTCAGAAATAGGGATGCGGGAAGAAAGCTAAGAGTATGGTGGCAGGGTCAGGAACTGGAACACAGTGACGCACCAAAATATTTGGGTGTTCGACTGGACCGATCCTTGACTTTTAGGAGGCATTGTGAAGAGGTCGAGAAGAAGGTATGTGCCAGAAACAACATCATAAGAAAGCTTACCAGCACAAAGTGGGGAGCCCAACCCCATGTCCTAAGAACCTCGGCACTGGCACTGTGTTTCTCCGCTGCTGAATATGCTGCACCAGTATGGTACAACTCATCACACGCAAAGAGGGTAGATGTGGCAATTAATGAAACAGCCAGATTAATATCTGGTTGCCTAAAACCGACCCCCACTAAAGAACTCTATCCAATTGTGGGTATTGCCCCCCCTACGATCAGACGGCGTGTTGCAGCAGAAGTCGAACGGAGCAAGCAGAAAACTGACCCTAGACATCCAATGTATGGCTCACAGCCGCATCAGTGCAGACTCAAGTCCAGAAGAAGCTTCCTGGAGATGACCGCCCCTATAGTTGGCCTCCCCGAGGCCCGAAGGCTGTCACTGTGGCGTGATAGTGTCGAACGCACGCAGCTACCACCCGCGGAGGACATGTCAGTGGGACACAACCTGCCTTATCCAACATGGAGAGCGCTCAATAGGCTCAGAACGGGTGTCTCCTGCTGTTACAGTGACCTCAAGAAATTGGGTTACAGAGAGGAAGACATCTGCGAGTGTGGCGCCAGACAGGACAACGTGCACCTACTGTCATGTCCCATGACAGGAGCGACATGCACGCACCAAGACACAGTGATAGCGAACACTAGTGGAATCCGAGTGGCTGAATATTGGGGGCTACGAATATGATGGTGTTCCGGACACGGAAAGTAGTACTAGCTATGTGTAGCCATGATCCAATTTGTCTGGTTCCCCTTTCTAAGGGTTACGAAGGTCAGATGGCAGTCGCTTCAATGTAATAACCAGACTCGCCAATTCCGGGATCATGGTCAAAGCGTGCCCCGATAGAAACGGGACAAAATCGCTAAGGTAAAAAAAAAAGAAAAGGTATATACAGGCAAGAATGCCCAAATAATTCTATGCACAATAGTAATATGTAGGTAGATAATATACATCATATGATGTAAATATTTTGTACCTATGTACACTACACTATCATCGTTCAGTGTGCGGTAGCGGTAGGTGCAGTGTATATTATTATGTTGCGGGTGGAAATTACTCAGTGAGTTTAGGTAGGGTCGTATTACAAGTGTTATTTGAGAAAAATGTAATAAAAAGGTAAGGTCCCGTACTGCGAGAATACTGCTTACTGTATCTCAACTTTTTCTTACATTTTTCTTAAATAACTCCCGTAATACGACCCTACTACAGGTCTAAGATAAAATATTAATTGAACACAAAATTTTATGATTTAAAAGTTTACGTACTGAGAAATTATGTGGTTTTTGAATGTCTGCTTGGGATTTGAGATAATGTCGATATTATGCATAAGATGAAGTGTGTTGTAAGTTCTGATTAAGCGGAGAATGGGAGAGAAATAACCTATATTTGTATTGTAGAAATTTAAGTGAAAATATACCTTATGATTTCAAATTGGTACTGTTATTTTAGTTTTGAGGAAGGATGTTTGGTACATCTAACTGATTATTTGTTATTTTAATACGCGCATCGTAATTTAAATGATAGGGAGCAACAACAAAATAAATTTTTAATTTCAATGATTATTACGATATATCTCGGGCAAATGTGTGAAATATATGAATACATACCTATGTAATAATTTTAAGCATATTTAATTTTATTTTTTGTTGTGTTGTAGGTAGGTACAAACTTGTATGATTATTTAATGTAGCGTTTCCTAAATGGTGGTCCGCGGAACCCTGGGGATCCGTGGAAGGGTCACAGGGGTTCCGCGGTCTTTCCGAGAGAAATTTTATTTTTTATTTATTCGAATTGAAGCTAACAATACATGAATTAAGTATAGATACAGATAAAATTTACATTAAAAAAAATATCCAATCCATACATTTTTTTTTTTTTTTTTTTTTATTGAGTATCATAATATGAACATACACATACTACAAATATTTAAATTAATACAATTTTTTTTTTCAATAGGTACTGTCCCAAAAAAGTTAAAAACTTGTGCTTGGGACAGGAGCAAATAACATATCTACATTTAACATATTACATACATTTTACTTATAATAATAGAATCATTTAATAAATTGTAAATCAAGTTCAACTTACAGCTAATACATACAGATGATTAAAGTTTATTTTTGTTTTTTTTAGTGAATATAGAATAAAAACCATAATTTATCCAAAAAGGAGAAAAAAATGAAAATTCACATATACAAATACACATATACAAATACACATATACACATACACATACATACATACACATATACAACATACACACATATAATATACGCATACTTATACACACATGTTCACAC
>OY754976.1:1290298-1407798 GCA_963576475.1 Molanna angustata | reverse complement strand
ACCAGACCTGACTGAAACCTCAAAGAATTTGTAGGTACGATGAAGTAGCTCATATATTATTCTCTTTTATCCCAGTGTACTATTATGAAAGAGTTTATTTCTTTATAATAATACTCTTACTATGGGATTAATCTAAATTCCTTTTTAGGTGGTCCGAAGCCACACCTTAGCAGAGGTAGACTGATGGGTTGGGGTTGGGTGGTGTGTGGGGTGAGGGTAGAGGCCAGGCCAGGTTGAGGGTTCAGGTGAAAGGGCCAGTTGCCATGGTAACGGGCTGCAAAGTGGATTGCGCCCTTTGTTGAACACCCTGTATAGGAATATTATTATTTATCTTCAATTCGAAAAGACGGATGTACGCGTGGATTGGTACCTACATTTATTCATTTGTTATGTAAGAATTGTATTTGATAATTTTTGTGCATTTACAAAAAACAAATTGTGGAAATACAAAGTACCTACACACTACAAAATAAATTAGTGAACAATTTTTTTTTACTTTTGATTTAAGCGAATGAAAAAGTAATAAAAAAAATAATTATAAAAATAAATTTGAATGAATACAGCTTTTTTTGTGTTAATTATGACTTAACCTGTCATCGGCTGGTTCACGTGACCACTTTAAGCGCCTGCGCAACGTTCACCAATTATCCATGTCAGAACTTTCAAAATCGCATTGATAAGGGAACACAATAAGAAGGCATAATTGATGAACGTTGCGCAAGCGCATAAAGTGATCACGTTAACCAGCCGATGACAGGTCGTAAGCCATGTAGGTGCCTTGAATTCCTGGTTCTTTTATAATACTCCAACTTCATCTATATTGAGAAGTTAAAAATTTTTCAACAATTTACCTCATCAAGCTAATGAGTGCAAAATTTTTAAAAGAAAATCAAATAAAAAAAATTGTATAGTTTATTTACTTGATTAAAACAATATTACTTGCTGTGAGGCTTAGAATAGTGCTTCCATTCTTTTCTATTATTATCGTTTTCGGGTGTTCCATTACAGCTGAGTAATCGATAGTACAAAAGGCAACAATAACATCCTACATAGATCAGCAATGAGGTCCACCACACATTCTGAATGTTCTACCTTTTACGGTGAGATGTGACTGGTTTATAGTATACACGCATGTGTCGTTTTTCCTTTAATAAGGTAGTACCCATCCGCATTAGCTGACACTGATTACCCCATATTGTAGGATTTGCCTTGGTGGTATAAATAGTTTATTTCAAATTTAATTTTATTGAATTGATTTACCACAAAAGATCTATCTCATCTACGTAGGTATAAACCTTTACAATTGAATCTGTCGGTTGTTATGACAGGTAGGAAGATTGGACTATACTGGAGAAGTAAATAATATTTCTAGTAATTGGACTCTGGGAGCAATTAAGGCTTTTGTATAATATTTCCAGGAAGTCTAACAATTAAGGGCGAACTAAGCGGGTAGGTAACCCAATACATTTTCAAAGGGGAAAAATTGTACCTAATCATTTTATTGTAATTAAGATATTTATTTCTTAACCAATTATAGATTCATCTTATATCGGTTACGGTAGCTCAGTTACGTTATTAACTCTTGAGTCAAATGTTCTGGGTTTAATTCCCGAACCTACGAATCTACGAATTTGAATCTACGTTTTCAGCCTGGATTACTAATAAAACGAGTGGGTTGTGACTCCTCACTACCAAGTCTGGTAAACGCAACCACCCCCAGGTGCCAGACATACCTTTATCAATAAGGAAGAAAATACAAAAAAACAGCCATAAAAAAATATTCATCTCTCGGACTGTTCTTCCCTCACAACCACCCGTTCTGCTTATGGGGAATAATAACGGTCCCATGCAAATCTCTGAAAGAACACATTTTTTTATATATATGTATCTTTCATTACAGAATACAAAAGTACATTTGACAATTAAATACAACAATAATTCAAAAATAAAAAAAAAATTAGAACCCAATAACACACATCAATTGCGGACGATACTAACCAAATGGCTAATCCATTTGGGTAGGAAGGAATCGGAGGACCTTCTATGTAGTGTGTTAGAATAGAATGACATTATGAGTACTATGCTGCACGACATAAGAATCAGCTGTATTGCAAAGAAACGGAAAGCTGGGTGATTCGACACAGTCATCAATAAGAAAAACATACCAGTTCCTACTATTATTTTTAAGATTTTACCATTATTATACTCTAGAAACTTATGTACCATTTTTGTTTTTGTTTATATAATTATTTTTTGTTTATATTTTTATTTATATTTTTTTGTTCTTCTTTCTTATTGTTATTACTTTTTGTTTACTTTACTTTTTGTTATTACTTTTATTATTTTTGTCTCTTTCTTCTCTTTTGTCGTGGTTACTTTTTTTGATATTGTATATATTTTTCTTTTTCATATGTATGTATAAAAATGATAATAAGTAAATAAAATAAATAAATAAAACAATTAAATACAACAATAATTCAAAAATATTGCCCCATTAGAAGTGCGGACACTTGTGTATGGGGCAAGAGTAACATTTAAAAGTATAATTAACAGTAAGAAAATAAAAAACTATTCTAAACTAATTCTAACAACGGACATTATATTTATACACAATTTGTTATTTGCAGATTGTTATTGGGTGCGTGTCAAATAACCATCCGACACATCACCCGTCAGCCGCCCGAGACATAAAACAAAATAAAATAAAAAAAACTAAATTATATTCACACATACGCGCACATGTATTGGTATTCAAATTCTTTTCCAACTGTCGATTCGTTCATGAGAATTCAATTCTCTGAATGAATCGACATTATTAAGCCAAAATGCGTGTACGAAGGAAAATTTTGTATGGCGTAGTGGACTTTTTGCATGCTAATAACACTAACTAGAGGCCTCGCAGCATATATGTTCCCGTACATGGATTTACTCAGAATTCGGAGTAGAACATTTTAGGTGAGTTTTGTGTGTGTGCGTGTGTGTGTGTGTATGTGTGTGTGTCCTTATAACTTTTGATCCGCTCAATTTACAGAGCCCAAATTTTCAGAATATATAAACAGTTATAGGCTTACAAAACTCAGAATTAATTTTATACTCAGAATTGTGAATTTTTGTTTCAGTCAGGGGTTTTCAACTTTTGAAAATTTGGTTTATTTTTCCATATATCTCAGAAACCATAAAAGCTAGAACGCTGAAAATTGGTATACATAAAGATAGACAAATACAAAATCTCAAATAATTTTTTTTTTAAAAATTCCAGGATTTCTCAAACATTTTTTATTAAGAAAAATATTTTTTTTATGATAAATTTATGAGTTTAACTGCCTATATTTCCATTTTTTTTAAATATCAAAAAAAGCCGAAACACCTCATCTAGATAATTTAATTTTTTATAAAAAATATTAACATTGTATTAGCACATCTCAATTTTTTTTTAATAATTTTTATAAAAATTGAATTTAGTGACGACATTGCTTTATACAATTTGTATGGCAGTAGCCTACACACAATACCTAAGAAGACTTAATTGTTTGATACTAATCTCCAAACATACATACATACCATCATGCTGTTTTCATATTCTGGGTAGGATCAAAGGACTGACCTCCATACTATCATGTCTTGACATACATACAATTTTATAGAATTGTATAGGTTCATGTGTTGTATAGAAAATCAAATATCTTAAAATATTAAATAACTTATTTTAACTAGTATTTATGGGATTATAGTTTGGTACTTATTCTTTAACTATACATACTATCGCTATCGACAGGTATTACATGCAACTAGTATTTTTAATTCCATTTTTGAATAATTTGTAGTTGTTCACTAACTTTATATCGCTTGGGAGAATATTGACATATATATTTACTTAGTGCCCAGATAAATGTAGTGGTGTTGTGCAATTGTTTTATTATTGGAAATATAATTGTGCGTGGCACAATTATATTTCCAACTACATTTGATCTTTGGTTACGAACTCTGAATTGCCCATCTATGATTTCTTTGAATATCTGTAGTAAAGCTATTTTACGATAAATTTCGTTAACTGTAGGAACATTAAATAATGAAAAAAGTTGTTATGATGGAAAGTTTATTTTTTTCTTAAGTATTATTTTGATTATCAAATTTTGTGCTATATTTAATACTTACAAAGAGCATACGAAGAGTCCGGAGATCTCTAAAACCTTGCACTTAATGTGCCAAAGAGAGCTTATCATGTGGAAACAACTGGCTCACTGCTCAGTGATAGTGAAGATAAGAGTGCACCTTATTTAAGACAGAAAGTCTTGAAAGCCCTAAAGTTGCTCTTCGTGGCTACAAGGCCCGCATGTCCAAGGGGTCCAAAGAAATTCCCTCGGACATCGACGAAGAGTTCTCATCTCTCGGACTATAAACGACAGCGAAATAAATTGTGTGCCAGAACTTGAACCTGCATTGGTTCTATCACTAGGCTAACCGCTCCTCCACGGAGCTATGTATATAATTGAAATCATGTTCAACACAGCTGATTAGACACTGAAAATTCTTTCGCTAACGATTTAAAAAAAAACTTTCCCCTCGTTGTAAAATGAACCCCTAGCATTTGTCTTGTGTTTAAAGAGCTTTTCTAGTGTCTCTGGTGCAATGCTTGTTAAAATGTTATGCATGTTTGGTCGGATGGGGGTCGGGGTTTATTCTAGGGCAGAGGTTCCCAAAATGTAGGTACCACCACGTGGTACCTACATTTAGGGAGCCTCTTAAGAGACTATATAGTATTTATAACCGAATGGCAAAATCTTCCGATTAACCAGTGTCTCCAGACTTTGCGTAAGAAAATAATTTAAATTTGTTTTCTGCTGGAAATCAAACCCAAGACGCCAGTAACAAAATTATATAGCTTACCACTATGCCACGACAATAAGTGACAAGATGTTGGTTTGAAAGTTTTTTTAAGAAATTTTTTTATATCTCAATAGAGACGAAGTTGAAAAATTAAGGGAGAACCGGGAAATCAAGACACCTACAGGGCTTACGACTTGTCATCGGCTGGTTTACGTGATTACTTTATGCGCTTGCGCAAGGTTCACGTATTACATTTTCAGTGTGCTCTCTATCAATAGTGAAAGTTAGATATAATAGTTCTTGAAAATAATCTGTTTTGTTGTATCAATGAAATGACGAATATTTTTTTTGTAGCGCATTCTATTGAGAATTTGGTTCGTAAAGAATGAAAGCCACAGTTCTTATACACGAAGTAAAAATGCTTTCGCACAGATTTCATCCCAGAACTACGCCAAAAATATTATGAAATTTTTGGCTTATCTACCTACTTGTTCCATTGTGTATGTAAATCGAATATTTTTAAAAATTTACGTCGTTATATCATAGTCAATGTCCTATTCCCAATTTGTAAATCAATAGCGTATCGCCAACCATCAACTCCGTTACACTAACCATGTACTACGCACCACGGATTGGGAACCTATGTTCTAGGGGATAAAGGGACCTACCTGGCTGAATGGGGGTGTTCCCTTTGTGTCTATTCCACCCTCTAGTCGAGCGAGACTATTGGTATGGTAGAGGGGGGTGAGGGGATGAGCTTATAACACTGATTTTGTTACGTTTGGATTAATGGAAATTGAATCACTTGGTGGTTGTTGGTTGTGGGCTTAGTTCTCCGTCCAACACATTATTTTATTAATCCCATCAAAACTATTTCAAAATTTACTAAACATTCTTTATAATCTTATATTCAAAACGTTGATTGAAGATTTTAGATAGACGTTTTGTAATAATTTTTATTTTTAATTTTCTTATAACGAAACTTATGCGTTTTATATTATGTATACTATTTAATCTTAATAATAAATATTCGATATTAAAACCAAAGAAAAAAAAATATTTTAGAACAATTGACTGAAAAAACGGGAAAGGATATATTTTTTTTATAAATGCCTAATTGTTATTTTTAATTACAAAGAAAACAATAATGGTCCAAGACCTAGCCCTTGTGGAACTCCGAATCACATTGAACGCAGTAAAAATACATGTTTACCTCTTTTACCGTTTAAAAATTAAGACAGCATGATAAAAAAATATTTTAATATTAGGAACATGGATTTATGTCTCAAATAAAATATGAAATTTGATTAACAGTTGATTTATTTATAATAATGTCGATACATTCTTTGAAACATACATTCATTCTACATACATATAAACATTTCTAATAAAATCAAAATAAAAAATATATAACATTATATTCAAAACCAAATTATACAACAGCAGGAAACGTAAAATAATTTACAATTATATGTAATAAGTTTTTTTGGATTTAATCTACTTTAAATAATCTACTTCTGACCCGACTACAATGATCAATTCTTTCATAAGTTTAAAATATCAGAGATCAAGGTAATAAATCCCTCCATCTAAAAAATGATCGAAAGATCATTGAAATCGATCGTTAGAAATACAACACAGTTTAATCATAAGTTAGGTCTAGATATGAAGTTGTTATAAGCACCAAAATCAAATAAATTTAGTAATAATTAATCTCTTCGTCAGATCACGTACACATGTCATCTTCATTGCACATAATGTATTATGTTATATTATTACAATTAACTCTTACTGCATTTTTTTTGTATGAAAACAATATTATTAATAACGAATGGAAATTTGATTCTTTCCTTGTATTTTAGCAGAATTTTTTATTTCGAATTCCTTTTATTCAAAACGCTCCCATTACAACGCTATTTATCATGATCATGTTTTTTTTATAATTTTCGTGGGAATAGTAAAACCTAGCATAAAATTTACACATAGGCTAAAGAAATATTATTTATAATGAAATATAATAATTTCCTTTATAACATAGGCTTTATATATCTCAACTAAGGCATAGAAACGAGTGAAATGAAGATTATATTTTTACACTTGCAATACTATCTAAAGATTATGGCAACATTGTAGTTCACTTTGCATTTTAAACATACTTGTTTCGCTAGAACATACCGTCATTTTTTTTTTTGCTTTAATATGACTAGAACAAATTGACAGCTTAATTAGCCCAGATCGGAACACTGAGAACTCTTGCGATACAATTACGAGTATTTGACGAGTATTATAAGTAAGACTGTCAAATTTTGACAGCTATAAACGGGGGTTTAAACTTGACGAGAAAAATATTTTTCTTTTCAGATTTTTGAAGATTTTTTTTCTTTTCAGTTTTTTGACAAATAAACACTCGAGCTATGATTTCATTAAAACCTTAAATTCAATTAATGTATATCTGTGGAGCCCTTTTTGATTATTCAATTCCGGGAACATCTTCATGACAAATTTTTCTTCTTCTTCACCATTTTGATAATTTTCAAATACCCAATATCTATTATTTCAATATTGTTTGCATACAATCCTACCTTAGAGAATAATTTTATTTCTTACTTTACCATAAAACGTCGTTCTCCAAAGAAATTATGTATCTTAGAAATAATTTACAAATTTCCTTAAATTCATTAAAAAGATGCTTTTCAAAAACTATTGATAATAATAGTATTTTTTTATCAAAACAAATTGTAATGGATTTCTCCATACATTTTTCGTAAGTTTATTTTTTCATTTTTTTAAAGCCTCATCGCCAAATGTTTTTATTTTTTCCGTAATATATAAGCGTTTATCTATCTATTGATATAAAAATTATTACGATCGGCAAGGGACAGTTCTTGTAAACAATTACCAAACCTTGAATAATTAGCATTTATTGACTATTAATATATTTCAGAAGATTTTTGTGTCAAGTATACCTTACAATTATGATAATTGGTTTAGAAGAAATTGAAAAATGGCATTTTTATAAAAAAACAGACATAAAGTAAAAAAATAGGTGAAAAAATATTCAGTTTCAAATATGCAAAACTATGGAATATTATTAAAGTGAAAAATAGTCAAAAAGTTCTAGTTTTCTTTATACAGTTTGTGCTATAATAAATTTCGAAAAAAGATAATTTTTGAATTTTAGAGATACATGAAATCATCTCGAGAACGACATATCACACATTATCTAGGTATATAGATTCTATCAATAGTAAACTATATTATATTAAATTTAAATTATATCTTACTGACATCTAATCAACAGTATAACATGGTTAATGACTTAGACTTTAGATCGATTACATTTATTTTGTTAAATATTAAAAGACATAATTGTGTGTTTTTTATGTGTTTAACATAGGTTAAATTGATTTAAAAAAATATTTGTTGAAAAACACAAAACAAAAACATTTCCGAATATTTTAATCTTTTTAATTTTTGTTCGGTTCTTACATATCATTTATTTTTAACAAATACAAAAAAAATATTTTCTTTTAAAAATATAAAAAAATAAAAAAAAAGGGTTTTTGGATTCATTTGGTTAAATAAAATATAATATTTAAATATTCAAATTTAGTTAACATTTCTTTTTATTTAGAGTATACAGCTGTTAAAAGTTGGAATATGTTTAACATTTTTTTATGCTATTGGAGTAGATACGCACACAATATTTTACACAAATAATAATATACTTTTTGTGATCTATATGTATGGTTCAATCTTATTTTAATCCTATGGGGATATATACATAAAACTGTGACTTGAGCCAAGGTGAATTTAAAAGCACAATATAACTTTATCTAAGTACTATTTTTTTTAAATACGTAATGCTTAATTTTTGTTTATATTCTCAAAAAAAATAGTTCTTAACGAGTGACGTTATGGATCATTGTCGGAAATGTTTTAGCGTTTTCTACATACATGGCGTGGTCTCACTTTCTGTGATTTATTTGTCTGATAAAAAAAAACTTTCATTTATATTCTCACGACTATTTTTATATTATATATTTTTTTTATTTTAAGCGCACCAGTTCAGAAATGAATGGATGCATTCTAATATATTGATACGAACACTCTTATTTTAATGTACAAGCTTTTTTTATTGATTCGATGCACTACGTTTTAATTTTAGTTTCAGATGCAACCCATAGATGGCAACAAACACGACTTGACTAAATTAAACTTCTTTTTTTATTGCTATGATCGTGTTTATTTACAAAAATAATACCAATCTATTTAAGTGGACCCCGAATCATTTTTAACGGTGAAATATAATTATGATGAAAAAAAATATAACAATTTTTATAGTACGATACAGTTTAAGCAAAACACTCAACAATGCATACGTTTGTGCTTGAAATTTACATTAATTTACACAGATAATATATTAACACCCAAAATTTATTATTTTAGTTAAAGAAAATTATTTACAAATCACAAGTAATTAAATAGTTTTACGTTAATTAATATAATAGATCTATAATTATTATGTTCTCTCGAATATTCTATCCTAACAGAACCTAACAGAATATAAGTACACATTATTTAAATTGTTGACAAATGTGTTTCCTTTGTGGATTAATAATATTAATAATAATAATTGTTTATTTACTTTTAAAAACAGATTACATTGAAACAATATTGAATTTATACAAAAAAATGTATATAAATAAGTATATAATACATGAATTCAATCATTTATATATTTATATTATATTGTGATGAAATATAAACTACCTGTTGGAAAATGATTAAGTTATCATCAAAAAATTATATTAATTTATTGTAATTTAAAAATATTTTTAAAGTAAATAAACATAATAATTTTAAGTTAAATTTTTGGTCGTGATTTGTGAATATATCAATATTTTATCATTCACTTCTAATCATATTGTTTTTTTTTTAATAGGAGTGTGTGTTATATAATGTATAATTAATTAATTGTAATTAATTTGTTTGATATTCCATTCAACATTCTGTTTTAAACTGAACCGCTTTTCAACGATATCTAAATATTATCTACAGTTACATAATTTGTTTTGTTTTATACCTAATTAATATATAATTTATTTAATGATTATTTAAATAATATTTATATGTATGTACACATGAAATCGAAGATGCTAATTTAAATTTAAAGTACTATTTTTAGTAATAAATGATCTGTTGTCTTACAACTTTTTGTTTACATATTTGATAATTTACAACAAAAGTTATATAAAAATGGAACTCAACAAATAATGGTATACAATTCAACAGAATGTATACCTAGTACATTAAATTATTTACAAATATTTACAAATCTTTCAACTGTTTACAAACATACAATCCCTCGTTTAGTATATACACACATAAGTTTTTTTTTATATATAACATATTTGTAAAATTAACAACATGAAGATATATGAAATGAATAAGAATTTTTACAAATTCCAAATAAAACATATAATCTATTTTACAGCACTTACATTTATTTACAAACAGTATTTTAATATCATATTTAATTCATGATACGTACTTGAAATCTAAAACATGATATAATATTTGAAGCATTTGTACAATTATGACTAAAATTGTAAAATATGTTTTTTTTTATTTACGAAAACAAAGGTACATATAATATTTATACAAATAAAAAAAAATAACAAAAAAACATGAGTTATTTAAAAGTGACGAAACAATTTGATCAGTTTTAATTAAACTCTACTTGGATATTATAAAATATTTACAGAAATATTTCAATCATAAATAAAATCCTATTTTTAGAAAAAAAAATCATTAAAATATGCAGAGAATATTTAAAATCACATAACAAATTCTACATAATAAATCATTAAAAAAGTATTTTTCTTTAATTAAATGAAATATAAATAAATAAATATAGATAGATTATGTTTAACTTACATAAATAATACGATTTTGTTCAACAATATCTATAATACAGTTTTAAAAATATGGCACGCCTAATTCTGGGCATATAGTAATATGTATTTAAATAGTTTTACTAAAAATTATCCTTAGCGATCATAAACATGTCTAAAGGAGGAAAAGAAAATCAATCTAAAAAACATTTTAAAATCATAAAATCTGTAACGAACAAGTTTTAGAACTACAATTATTTTGAGATCAATGTTTTTTTTCTGTTTCTTCGCTACCCATGATTCAGATAAATTGTAAAAAAATATTTAATTCATTTTATAATTTATTGCAGAATCCAATTTTGTTTTTCTTAATTAAATTATATTATAATTTCGATTTTCAAGCATTCGTGAGATCGAATTTAAATTGTTAAATAAAATATAGATTTTATACATACGAAAATCAGATATTTAAACCATTTTTTTAGATTTAAGATGGTCTCGACAGTCATGTATCAATTTTAAAGAATTATATAGCCTAACATAGTTTGAATCTCATTCATTGTTTTATAATGATTTCAAAAGTCTTGATATTTTAAATTTAAATGCTGTTTAGTGATACCGGCATAAAAATTTTATATGTTCCGGATTAATTTTAATCCGTACGATTCTGTATTAAAAAAATTAGTTATCCGGCATTTAAAAAAAATGTCGAGATATCAGACATATTCAACAATTCGTGTATGTTCGCCTTTATATTAAGAATCAAATTAAACTGTCATAAATGGAGGATTCATCTGATATATAAAAGTTAATGTTATTCAAGTTTTGATATGTTCTTATTTTCAGTGCTCATTTTTAAAATACTTTTGTTCAATTCAGTCATAAGTTCAGTGCCAATTCTTAATTCTTATAATAATTTTCGTAAAGGCGCTTTTTTACGCAAAAAAGTACTAATAGATTTATAAAAAAATCCAATTTGTAAAGTATATTGACAGTAAATTTTATGTGAAATGATATGTTTTCGATATGGACGTAAAAATACATATTTTTTTTGAAAATATAAAGTAATTTTAGAATGATATTATAAACATCGTTTCTATTTCACTAAAAAATATTTTTTTTAAAGTAAATTTGTAGTAAATGTATTCAAAACCGCAAAAAAGTTTTTTATATAAAAAATAATGGGTACCTATAATATCTAAAAAGTCTGTATTTTTCCTATAAATTTTATTCATCCCTGAGTGTATATTTGACAGTAGATTCCATACATGATTTTATAAAAAATTAATTTTCATATATTTTTTCCTATAAATTTTATTCATCCCAGAGGGTATATTTGACAGTAGATTCCATACATGATTTTATAAAAAATGTATTTTCATATATTTTTTTTAATAAATTTTATTCATCCTAGAGGGTATATTTGACAGTAGATTCCATACATGATTTTATAAAAAATGTATTTTCATATATTTTTTCCTATAAATTTTATTCATCCCAGAAGGTATAATGGACAGTAGATTCCATACATGATTTTATAAAAAATGTTTTTCATATATTTTTTCCTATAAATTTTATTCATCCCAGAGGGTATATTTGACAGTAGACCATACAAAAAACGTATTTTCATATATTTTTTTTAGAACATGACTACATAATTTAATGTTATCATCATATCGAAATAATTATTGAGCCCTTAATCATTTTTTTAATTAGTATAAATGACAATTTCTTAGATTGAAATAAAATTCTTATATTTCTTTCTTATTGAGATACATAATAATAATTTCCTTCCATTCCGTTATAAAATATCTCTAGCTCAATAATTTCTTCTTCCATTGCTTGATTATGCCGATGTATGTATGCTATTTTGATGCAAATGAAGTGCATCTCAATAAGTTTGAACGTCTTCAGAATATACATATGCATCAGATTCATCTTTGGGTTGAAAAAAATTGATCACATATCATCTTCTTACCGCAATCTTCTTTGTTAGCCCAGGATACGCCAGCGGCGCAATATACACATTCTGTCACAACTGTACAATATTATCTCTAATCCAAACCTGTCACAGTACCTCATAAAAAATACATTTATTTATCCAATCATGGACTTCCACTCCGATCCGCTGAACGTATAACACTATCCATCCCTATCCATAATACAGAATTTCTCAGCTCTCCATTCGAAGTACAATCAGCATGATTATGGAATAGCTACATAACTCACTTTATATTTTCAAGAAAAAACTAAAGATGGAATATTTATCCCCGAACACATGATCCCGATTTCTTCTTGTCCTTACCCTATCCTTTTTTTCCTATGAAGTAATTTAATTTTTGTTTTGTCACAATTGTATGTTAGTGTTATAATATATATTTTCTTTTGCTTTTATTCTCTTGTTGTTGTACATACACAATTTTGTCATAGTTTGTAACCTGGTTGGTTGGAAGAAATTGCCTAATGGCAAAAAAAAGTCCGCCAGTGTACAGTATATTTGTTTATATTACCTATCCACAGAAAAATAATAAAATAACGTGCGAAATTATTATTAAGATTCGTATAGTATATGTACATATATAGACTGTACGAAAGTCCCCATACTATATGAAACACAAAGTTTGCGGCTTTGAATACCCTAATATTTCAGAAAATAATTTATTTCCATAGATACTATTTTAATCTCTAAAATAATTATTTTGAATTCAATATCATTTTTGGTAAAATCTGATGACATGAAATATATATTTTTTAAATTTATAATCTAATATACATATGTACCTACAAGATAAAATGTTAGCCTAACACTTATAAATCAGCGTTCTTCACGACTGAATTTAAGTTGATATTCCTTAAAACTATGATATGTTTGCGATATAGGTCGGTTATTGCTATGAAGATATAAGTTTAATCATACTATAAAATACATAATTTTTTTACATAGTCATTAATGAGAATTTATATATTAATAATTTTATATAAATACATCGAATCGTTATGTATGATATCAATATATTATTTCACACAAATTTATATAACCATTGATAATTGATACAATTAATTGATAATTGATAATAATATAATAATTGATTCTCAATACTTAATATACGCAAATACTGGGTGGACAATTATCGTCTTCACCCCTTTACTTAAACTAAATAATTGAATGGTGGGAGATATATATTTTTAAAATAAAACAGCAAAGAAGTGGATTTTTTTCAGTTTCTTATATTTGTTAATTTTCCGATTCTTTTTTGATTTTTGTGTAGAACCACAGCAATCAAATTGTGTTACTGTGTGTGTCAGTAGATTTATCATTTAATTAATAATTTGGTTTCAGTTCTCAACATACATAAGAGAAATCATCTATAAAAATTGTCACGAAAGAATTATTCTCGAACAAACTAAAATTTATGTCAAATTTGAGTTTGATGGATAATAATAATAATAATAATAATTTGTATAGCGCCGTTTAATGATTCAAGATCATTCCAAGGGCGTTGTTGTTAGATAGGTAGATAGATATTATATTCCTCTACGAAACAAAGCTGTTTTCAGTCCTTTAGAGAAAGTGCTCTTACTATTTGCACTGCGGACATCTAGAGGCAATTTATTCCACTTTATAGGACCACTCACACCAAAGCATCGATCATAGTAAGCCGCTTTATTGGCTCGGTCTTAGGTCTTCTGTGATCCAGAAGACCTACGTGTGAGATGCCTCCCAGAGAGAGCTTTTCTCTCACACAGCTCTTGTATGTATTGTGGTGCTAGGTTATTTAAAGCATTAAACACCGTTAAGCAGATTTTGTAGTCAACTCGCTCTGGACACTTCAACCAATGCAATTCGTTAAGTAATGGAGTTATGTGACATCGTTTTTCCGCTCCATAAATGAGCCTTGCCGCTGCATTAAACACCATCTGTAATCTATCGAGCTGATACTTTGGCAATCCATCATAGATGCCATTACAGTAACCTAGCCGAGACACAACGAATGCATTTATAAGTGTTTTTGTCTCATTTTTGGGCAAGCTTCGACGAATGTTTTTCAGTTGTCTTAGTTGGAAAAAGCATGAACTGACTGTTTTGGAGATTTGTAGGTCAAGAGACAACTTATTGTCTAAGTGTACACCCAAAAACTTGACACTTGCAGACGGCAAGAGTTTTTCTCCATTGATGGATAACTTAGATATTATATTACACAAAAGTATCTACAACTTCAATGGGGCAATAATATGAAATTGTTATTTGGTATTCATAATTTTTAAATGTAATTACATATTTATTTCTGTGAGAAAATATATTATGCCGGAATATCGTGTCGTTTATAATAAAGTGTAGTTTATATGTAGACAATGGGTTATATTTCGAAACCGGAATAAGATTTAAATGAATATTTTAGTCACCAAAAACAAAATTGTGTTCTACAGAACTGTCACTTTAAAATATAGCCATTTTATAATACACTAGGGATGTTTATTTGTCATTTAAATTTACTTTATTTTACAAAATTTTCAGTATAGCAAAAAAATACATTAAAGAATAGAAAAGAATTACGATATAGGTATTTTAATATATATTTGAAAAAAAAAACCTAACAATATAACGAATTTGGTATTTTGATCATACAATGAGAGTGGAGAAATACTCGATCTGTCAGTTGATCATAAAAGGGAGGTCCCGGATTCGATTCCCGGTGGTGACAAAATTTTCAATTGTGTTTTCAGTCTGGACCTGTGGGACGATTAATGTTGTAGGTCTCCAGAATAACTTGTTATTGGGTGCGTGTCAAATAAATATTTGACAAATTACCTACCAGAGTTGAAGCAGTACTAAAATAAAATAAATAAAACAAAATATAATTATCTGCGAGAATTTGTGACGAATTTTCTTAGATTTTCGTCATTGTCTCCCGCGCATTGCATTTGTTTTAATTAGCAATTTGCGTTAACATTTAAAAAAAATATGTCTAATAGTATATATAATGTACAATTAGACATATTTTTTTATTGCATTTGTTTTAATTAGCAATTTGCGTTAACATTTAAAAAAAATATGTCTAATTGTATTTATAATGTTAACTTACATAAACTTGAATTTAAGAATCTGAAAAATACCCACATCTTTTAAGCCATTTTTTATTGCTTTGTGATAAATATAATGTATGTATATTATTCATCATTGAAATTATGTATAGATAATATAATTTTATGTACAACGATTAGCGAAAATATAATTTTCAATATGATATCTTTATATGTGTATTTGGGATTGACATCTAAGAGGCATTTTGCATTAAAAGTTACATAAAATATCATAAATGATTTGAAAATAAATTACTCACAAAATCACCGATATTTTTACTTTTATGAAATATAATTTTATAATTAATGTTATGATTTAATTTCATCAAAAATAAAATTAATATTTCTTTAAGAAACTATTTTCTTCAGGTGTGCATTAGGATGGTTATTGAAATCTATATTTTCAATATATGAGCAATATTACGGGTAATTATTTTTTTCTTAATATGATATTTTTTTGTAGATAATTACATACAATTTACAGATTTTTTTCATAATATTTATGACAATATTTTATATTGGTACAATAATATGTTTGTGTTTAAAATATTCAGTATTATGAATAAAGTAGTATTAAGAGGACATATGACGCTAAATCTAGTGACTGAAAACATGATATATTAAAACCGCATAATCTCTATGAAGTAACGTGTTAGTAAGGGTAACTATAGCGTGCGTTAAAAAAAGTTTATACTCTTTTTAGTTTGTTGATTTTTTGAATTTTAAGAATAAGCCTTACTTGAAATTTAAATAACTTTATCGGTCATTCATTTGGATTTAATACACTCTTTGACCATATAAAAGATTTATTTCTCTTAGATAAATAGTTGCTGTAAAAAAGTATATTTATATTTTTTTAAAAGGGTAATTTAGACTGTGTTTTATAATTGTATAACGAAAATTCACTAGAGAAATGTTGTAAACCCTTAATGGTATTTTTTATAGAAACACACTGATTAGCATAATATTTAAGGAATTTGATTTGATTTTGAGGTGTTTAGGTATATGCCCTCTTAAATAACTTATTTTCATTGACATAAAATACATTCATAATTGACATTAAATCATTGTAAGAAAACTGTCTATTTAATAAATATAAAGCGAATTTAATTATCCTTTCAAGAAAAAGTGTTAGAAATGAATATTGTATTTTTTATTACAATGATTATATTTTGAACTGGGTTTCCTCAAAAATAAGCAAAATTGTTATTGAATTTCATTTACAAATCAAAATATGATTAAAAAATGAGTATGTAAAAATCAATCATTAACTCCATCTGAAGCTAAGTAGGTACCTATTATAAATGCTCGATGAGACAAAACATAGATTTTTGCACAATTATGGAAAAACATTTTTGTTTCAAGTGCGCAATCGGATATATTTTTATTAAGAACAAGAATAATTTTATTATGAAGAAACCCGCCGTTCATATAAAGCGATAAAAAGGCATGTAGCAAAAAAATGGAATATGCTAGCAAATTATTATAAAAACAGATTTTGTTTTATTCTTTGATTTTCAAGCTGGACTTAAATTTCTAAAACATTCATAAATTGAAATAATAGACCACAATGCGTTATGACTTATCCGATTTGCTTGGTATGATACTGTGTAGAGTATGTTCAATATGTCGTATTATTTATACTAATACATTAGTCGTACCTACTAATGATCGCAGAGAAATCAAAATTCTTAAAAAGTCATTCGACTTGACCTATGATAAAAAAACATCAAGTGGTACAAAGTTTTCTTTTCGTATATTGTAAAGTGTAATTGTTTAGGTAAGTACCTTTTATATTGTTTCACAATAGACTGTATATTTTTCTTTGACATGTTCTGTATTTGAATTTAACTTCATTTGTTATATAACACAATTGCATTTGACTTTACGTGTTGGCGTAAAATATATATTTTTTAAATTTAATATATTTGTACCACACATAATGAATAAATTTTAGCCTTCCGCACTAGTTCTTCATATTATACATATACTTTTACTATACCTACCACTTCTCAAACTCCACCGTACGCGAAGTTTGCTTAAAAAAGTGTACGAAATTTTCGCTTGACGTTTTAATATAGGTATAGAAATAAATCTTATTTAATTTGTAATATCTTAACAGGAACTCAATTCGATTGTTTTTTTTAAATTAAATACTGCTTTTAAATTGTCTCTTTAGATTAATAACCAATCAATCAATAACCTAGTCCTTTGACTTAGGTAATGGCTGGAGCTCTCTGATTCCAAAACTCTACTTAGTTATTTTATTTAAAAACAGACACACACAGTCATATAAAGAAATAGAACAACAAATTCAATAATAACAATGTATTATAAACCATTTTAGTTTTCGGATATTAAAAAATCATGTGTGTCTTAACTGTATACCTAATGTTAACGGGTGAAGAAACTTTATGTGATTTATAAAATTCGGACAGACGGCAACAGTGTAAAATATTATATATTATATTATGTTAAATTTATAACGTTTTCTGAATTAATATCATTTTCCAACAGATTTGTCGATATTGCAACTTAAAAAATCAGTGACCTTAATGTAAATATCAAGAGATACAAATGCCATCTATTGAGAAATATTGTTAACTCTGATGCCTCTTAGTTTCTATTGTGGGCTGTAGATGTCACACCACTACATAAGATCATCCAAAATAAACAGTATTTAATTTAAAAAAATAATTTATTACTCCCTATTGAGATATCCAAGTTCAAATCAACTTTAGATAAATTTCAGTATTTACATCAACCAAGAATATTTAAAAAAGTTAAATTCAAGTAAATACTTTAGTTTTCTTATATCTTTGGTTATTGTGAATAATATAGGACTGAATTCATTCCCTTGCTTTACCCGTTATAGCTTAAAAAAATAGTAGGTATCTACTCAAAATTAAGGAGAGGAAAAAGGACAATGAGGGGGGTAGGAAGGCTGTGACTGTACTCTGTACGTATATAGAAATAACCATTCGGAATCAAAGTCGTTGGTTGCACAGGTTGCGGTTTGCCTTTTTCATTTCTTTATTGTGTTTCCTTTTGATCAAATAGATGGCCGACTGCTTGAAACAATGTAAGACATACTAACACCATCTTTTGAGATGTTTCAAAAACACTTTCCTATCGTAATATGGAAACAGTAGCATTGATGGCGTATGACACATTAATCAATTTCTGCCATCATCCGAATTGATACATCATTACGCGTGAACCTGAGAAGTCACAACGCATCTAGCCAGATTATTTCGCTAAATGAACGTATTACATAGATCTTCGAGCCTAACACGATATCTTTCTTTTATAAATGAATACATTATGCGAATCTGTTCATTCTACTGTTTAATTGACATTAGTTTAATTTTTTCTCCAAATATTACATATTGACGGAGCTGCTATATATTCAACACTTATAAATTAATAATATGTACGCATATTATAATATAATCTTCTGATAATTACTATACAAACAAATAAACAAACGATTGATAAATAAAAAAATATTTGAAATAATATGACTGCCAAGAAATTATTCAAAATATAATGATCATTTTAAAAAAATTGTTGTTTCTAAAAATTATGTTTTTTTTAAACTATTTTTATGACAAATACAAAAGATATTTTACTAAGTTAACATTTTTGGAAGTTAAATTAAATATGTTAAAGTATTTAGAGGCTCAAATAATAAAAATAAATTTTCAAAAGATTATAAATGTCAAGTTGCGATTTAAAATGCTCTGAAAATGGTCACATCAAAAAAAATCTATTGCATAAATATTATTTGTTTTAAATTATATTTCTTTAGTATTTGTTTGATTTAAAAAATAAATGGTGTTGAAAATGAAAAAAAAAATTACAAATCAATAAGAATTTTATACAAATAACGAAAAAAATAACGAGTTGATATCAAGCATTTAGAAGTACATTTAAATGTCATTTTCAGTTTATATTACAGTTAAATAAATATCAGATATAATGATATGATATTAGTTTCTCTATATAATATGAGTATTTGAGGCACCTATATACATACATTTTTAAAATTTGATTACACACAAATGACATAAAAGCTTTATTTAAATATATTTATAATATGATATATTTTATATAAATAGATAATATGGTGATATATGTTGTAAATGTATTATTTAAGAACTAATTTTAAAGTAATTTAATCTAATTTGAATCAATAGATTCATGATATGGTTCATTACCTTGGTTGTAACGACTGCGTACGTATCACATCAGTGTTAATAAAAATCTAAATTATCAATACATTCTAATTTACAAAATTATTTATTAAATCTTATTTAAAAATTCAATTAAAACAAATATATTTAAATAAGATTTGTTTCAAAAAACTGTCAATAATAATAATTACGTACAGACATAAAAACAACGTATACCTGTTATTTTAAAATTATATTTCGTGAAACTTATTTACAAAATTGAGTTTTCTCGAGAGTATTTAAATTAGAAAATAATTACAGAAAATATCAATAAAAATACATTAAATAAAAACATAACATTACAACATTTTTTAAACAAAATGAAGTCAGCAAACATTGAAATATTGTGTTGATTTTGTTTATTTCCCACATATCCAGACTGAAAAACTAGGATTCTAGCTATCAAACTAAATAAGCCACAGGTAGTACAAGAGTACAAATCCTATACAACTATAAGTTTAAAGCTAAAATTTCAAATTGACTTGTAAATAATTAATTATACTTTAACCACTATACTGGTTTTATTACATTCATATTGTTAAACTTTGGTATGTGACTATTGAAGAGACATCTATCATTGTAATATGAAACTGCTTAAATAATTGACTGCTGAGTAACAATCGCTAGTAGTGCCATCTATCGAATTACGAGACAAATGTTTGTGTTCTCACATATGTATGTATGTATGAACTTTGTTCATACAACCCCACATAAGGGGAATTAATAAAGCTACCTTCAAAATACGGATCAAGTTTCTACATAATTGACAATTGTCTTCTTCGCCCTCACACAAGGTGTTGTATTATTTAATTGACACAATCTTCCCATACCCATTGCTTATGAAGTCACATTTTCAAAATTTTGTGGTGAAATAAAACTATAGTACTGATACAATGTTAACTTTTTTCAATTAAAACAAATTGAGGACTAAATGAACATAAATCACAAATATGAAACTATTAAACCATAGATATTAAACAATTTATTGCTATATACAAAACCATAAATAATTCTTAAGATTTGTTCGATAAATATTAAATCTGTATACTCTTTTCTAATCACACGTGTTAATGCAAATTCTGATTACTTACAGATTATTTTCAGAATTTAAGAATATTCTTAATCCGTGGGTAATATTCTTGTTCGATAATTATCAATATTGATTTCATTATTTTTTTATTTGACGACTGTACAATAATATTTTTTGGGAAATTCAAAAACAGTAAATATTTCAATGCTTGCTGACGTCTTAGTTATTTTCAAAATACAGTCGATACCTAATACAAATGACATCTTAAAATTAAAAGCGAAACTAAAATCCTCGTCTAAAGGGGTTGCTGTCTCCTTGAGTAGGCGGTGCATTCCTGAAAGGATTGCAGTCACCACCCTGAGCTGGCTGTTGCTGAGGCTGTTGAGGCTGCTGTGGAAGCTGTCGAACTCCCTGAGGTGGAGGAGCCGGCCTCGCCGGTGGTGCCGCCGGTCTTTGATAGGAGCCACCTTGTTCCACATACCCCGGTTGATAATTTTGCTGGGGCTGAGATTGATACCCGCCCTGGTATTGCTGTTGACCTTGATATCCTTGCTGGTAAGATGCGTCGGGTTGGTTCTGATACCCGTACTGTGAAGAATATCCATTCGGCTCCATAGAGTCCACACTCGTTTCTTGAGTACCTCCTTGCATGTTTGTGTACTCTAAATGGTTTTTGATATCACCCATTACAGGCTTCTGGTCTTGCATCGTGTAAGTTTGATATTCTTTGTCAGGTATATCGGACATCAGTATATTCGCTTCATCTTCGAACGGCTTGAAGTCGTAGATGTGTTTCAAATATATCAACACAGGCGCGTATAGTAAATTACTAAACGCTATTCCAAAATTAAGAGCTGTGAACCCAATAGCTTCTACGACGTTTCCAGCGATGATTGGTCCTATTGCATAAGCAAATGAATAAGATATATCTGCTATCGCGTAAATACTTCCGTAAACCGAAACGTATCTAACATCCACAAGATAACCCAACGTAGGTAGAAGGGCTGTGTCAATCAAGGCAATCCCGAAACAAATACCACAAATCGGGATCATTAAAACTTTATAAGAAGTCGCGAACGGGATCACGAAACAACAAAGGCCTTCCAAAGCCAATCCACACGCGGCCATCAACCACTGGTGCTGCGGATATAACCTGGCCATTTTCACAGTAATAATTACACCAAACACATGAGGGAAAAACGCTGGAAGCCATATCATGCCAATTTTCCAGTTATCTGTGGTTAAATTGTCTTCCATCCACAGTGATATTGTAGGTTCGAGAAAAGCTAGCGCCACGTTTGACATCATCAATGCCCCGGCACACACTGCGATGTACGGATCCATAAGCAGCCTCCAAATGGGTATCGTTTTGGGTTTTTCCTGTTGCGCTTCTCGCATTTGTTCCTTCAAAGGTTTCATGACGAGAAGCAACATAAAACCATCCAACAAAGAAACAAACGCTAAAATTAGAAACGGGACTTCTTTCCCAGCAAATTGATAGAGCGCTCCTCCAAACGGAGGGGCCACCAGGCACCCAAAACTGATGAAGGCCAGAGCAATTCCGAGAGCTTGAGATCGTTCGTTCTCTTCCGTGAACCTGTCAGCAATCATGGCCAGGCCAGAGGTATCGGCGAAAGCTGAACCCACTCCTTGTAAACTTCGTGCGAAGAACAGCATGCTGTAGCTTCTTCCGCACGCGAATACCGAAGTCGACAAAAACATGATTATCAGTCCAATCATCATGGGGATATCGTATCCAATCTTGTCGATGAGTGCGCCCGAAAAGGGGTTCACCATCAGTTGAACGATAGCTTTGGACGCGAACAAAACACCGGTGGCCGAATCCTGTCCGTCGTGCGACGCTGGAGTCCGAATCGTTGGTATGATCGTCTGATTACCCACTTTAATTGGATCCAGATATTCTATTTTATCGCTCATATCTCCCCACGCTCCGATGTACCGAAGGTAATCCGGTATAATTGGAACGATCACCATGTACAACATATTGTCCAATAGAAGCGCTATCGATACGATGACGAGGATCAGTTTCCTCTGGGCTTTCGGCTCCTGTAGTTTGTCCCATACCACTTCTCTGATTTCCTTGACTTCTAGATTGACAACGGGCACGGTGGCCGAGTCCACCTTCTGCCAGAACGATTTGTTTGGATTCTCCATGTTGGCGTTCAACGAAGACGTTTCGATGGGAAGAGATTAATTCATGAATTCACCTTTGATGTGTCGGGCGACGACTGATTCATTTCGTGACGTTTCAACAGTCAGTGCATGGTATCGAGGAGTGGCCGACGTTGGGCTGAACTCTGATATACTTTGATAGTGTTCTGTGTGTGTTCAGTGATCGTGAACTGTCGAGGACGAGTGCGCCACCAATCCTTCTGACTCCAACAGGACTGAGTAACCTGACAACAGACAGAAACAAACATATCATTAGAAATCATTCATCATCAGTCATTATTTGGCATTTGATACTATATGATGTTTAAATTGAAATTTTAAAATTTAACCAAATGCCATTCTACGGAAGAGAAATTGACAAGAAAAAGAGACAAATGGAATCACAAATTAACGCTAGTAAATAAAAATCTTTTTATTTGCAACAATTTAATTTTCACAATGACATGATTATTTCTTTTGTTATGAAAAAAGTGAATTTTTACTATACAATGATTTAAGGATTGGTTCGCACTCGCCCTCTGGAATGAGTACCTAAAAATTTTACAACATTTTCATTATAGATACAAAAATATTATTTGATTTAAATATAATATCTATTCTAGTATTTTATATAGTCGAAATAATATTACTGTCCTAACGTGTGATTTAAAAAATATATGTATTTAGCAAAACTAATTTATCATAAGAAAATTCTTCAAGATTCCCTTTAATAATCATAAGACTGGTTTCCTTAATTCTACCTGAATTTAAAATAATATTATTTCGGTGCGCTCAAAGCTAAAAGCAGAATTGTGTTCAAAATAATTTGGTACTATTATCAATAAATATGTTCTGACATAACATATTCTGATATAACTACTATATTTTATGTAGTATTCAAAATGACATAGTTAGGTAGGTACCTATATACGAAAATCGTGCAATCAATAAAATCTATCTACCTATAATATAAATACTTAACGCCATGTTTTTCGTCGTTCAACGGATTGCCAGTGTAATAATTTATCCTTAATCAATTTTCGCGTTCGAAATTTTTATTTGAAATAAAAAATAAATTTAAGCAGACAAGTACAAAATTATCGTTTAAAATGTATTTTCTGCATAAATTGACAATATTATTGTTTAAAAAGGAATTCATAATAAATTTTAAGCGTAATAATGTGCGGAATATCCATTTTAATATGTCAGAATGTCGGTAAAGGATAAGATAATATTTTAATTTAATGGCGTTATTTAGTTATATGTTGTATAATTTATCATTATTGTTGGATTATTATAAAAAGATATTCAGTCTTAACTGTTGTGTACTGTTCAAAAAATATTTCAAATGTACATTCAAATTATCAATGTTTGTAATTTCAAACACGCATTTCATATAACGCATTTCTTTCAAAACATTGTCGAAAATATTTTTTTTAATATCCGCATTTTTATTATAAAAAAACTGTTTTCTTACTTGATTTTATCACTTTCACGTAAAGATATTTAGTTTTTAAATGTTGTGTAATGTCCTAAATGGTATATTTGAAGTGCAAGATCACAACGAAGACCAGGATTTGCTAGACTTAATGCAAGAGTCTTGCGGTCTCGAAAAATTTTATAACATATTTATTTTTAATTCAAGAGTAATCAATTAACTACGTACTATCGACATAATCCTATGAATTGGTGTTTTTGTCACATTTCATTATAATTACTGAGTTTTAACAGAAAAATCAAAAATATTATAGACTTGTTAATTTTGTCGACGGATAATTCGTGATGAAACTCCATTATACTAGGCATAAATGAAAACACTAATTTGATTGAGTTTCACTATTTAATTTAAAACTGGCACTGATCGGTATCGATCTGTTGAAGGTCATAGTCAGATTCTGATGATAGTCTTCAACAAATCGATACCGGTCAGTGCCAGTTTTAAATTAAATAGTGAAACTTAAACAAATTAGTGTTTTCATTTATACCTAGTAAATATTATTAAAGTTGCAAGACTTGAAAGTCTTAAATTTGTTCACTATTGGGGATTAACTCGCATTTTACACTTTGTGCAAAGAAAAGAATGAATTGTATAGATGTCACATAATGTTGAGTGCTATTCTGAAATTTCTACGATTCAATTGAAATGAATCCAATTACAATAGCTGTAATTGTTTGTTGAATCAATTGTCATCCAATAGTACACACTTTGATTATGCTATTGTATTGTCTATGGTCAAAAGCAATAACTCAACACCCGTTTATATTCACTAAAACTGTTTGTATTTTGCTTCAAACATCACTTATAAACTAATAAAAATAATATATTTGGATATGACTAGTTATTTTGAACAGCATAAGTACGCATATTTAAGGGGAAAAATGTACGGTTAGTTATTTACCTACATAAATCTTCTCTTATAAATATAGTTTGTTTACATACATAAATCTTTTTTGTATTTGAAACATCAAATATTGAGTATTTATATTCGTAAGTTATCAAACTACCAATACGTATAAAAAATATATTATGTCGAAGACACATAATGTGATGAATCATGTATCCCAACAACAAGATTTAAATTAAGGTTTTTTATCCTTAAATTAATTGAAATATTCCGTCAGTTTAATTTAAATATTCAACTAAAGCCAAAGCTCCATTTTAATCGAAAATCTAAATATTTAATCGAACAAAACATCAAACTGTAATTTAAACAACACGCTTTGACCGCATGTTATGATTTCAATAACCTTTTTGCCGACGCGGTTTTGAATTATTTAATAAGATATTAGTTGACTGTATTTCGCAGGGTCTTTCATTTGAACAGATATGGCATTATGTTGCAACTACTGAAAGGCAGAAGAAAAATATATTGACGGAACACACGCACATAATTGATTACGTTTTCCAATATCTTCTCCTTGTCTCGATGGTTGTGAACTGTGGCACAAACGCTGAGATAGAACAATTTAAAAATTGAAATGCTTGTGATGGAGCGGTAAAGGACAGAAGAAAGAGTTATGGACTCGATATATGACTTAACAGGACGCGGTTTTGAAGGATACTGTCGTATGGGTGAGGGGCGAGCAGTGATTGCAACAATTTTAAATGTCATTTTCACGTATAAAAAATACAACAATTCTTTTAATTTATTTCATTTTATTTTACAATACTTCTCGGGCAACTACAAGTACTATGTCAAATATAAATTTAACACGCACCCAATAATAAGCTGCCACATTCTGTAGACTTACGATATTATTAATTGTCTCACAGATCCAGACTGAAAACACAATTAAAAACTGTGTTTCCACCGGGAATCGAACCCGGTACCTTTTATTTTGGCGTTAACACTTTTCAATCGACCATTTCAATGATATCCGTTTAAAATAACCACCATACTAAAATGACGATCGGCGCCATTTTGAATCGTGTTAATGTCAAAGATCAATCGGTATTTCTCATTTCAGAATAACCAATATATTTTTTTATAAGTTACACACAGCAAAATAAAGTACCTACATAGTTTTTGATTTTAACGTATCATCGGTCGATAAAAAAATTACATTTGTTTTAAATTTTATTTAGAAAATAGCGTATTTCGATTTGCAATAGACTGAATGAATTCAAAGTCTCTCTCGTTCGGCTAAATTTTATTCGAGACATTGCATCCAGTTTAATGTTTGAAATAATATGAAACACTCGACAATTCCTCTTCACATTGTCGACAGCTAAATTGTCGTTCAGTTCCGCACTCGGTCCATTCAAAACAGGATTTGTTGAGATGAAAATCTCATCTCGCTACAAACGCAATTTTCTCCCCATCCTCGATCACAAAAGGTCTCGAGCCGAGAACAGAGGGGATTTTCCGAGGCAAAACAACCACCGCCGGTGAGGCTTAAGCATCTCGTCTTGAGGCAGAATCGGAGAGTTTGAAAGACGACTTAAAGTTTTAAGTAAAATCGTTATTATTATTTGACAAAGTATTCCGACAACTTACCGAAGAGAATTGTTCTAGAATATTCTTCTCCTGGCTAAAACCATTTGATTGTGTACCTACTAAAACCCACAAATCATATTATTTTAACGTATTCCATTATACTTTTTAATCAAAACAATTCCATAAAAAAATCACAAGTTGTTAGTTAAATATCTTCACCCAAAAGGACAGCAAAATATTACTCACACATTAAAAAAATATCAAAATATACAAACGGTTTAACAATCAATACTCATTATAATTTATTTATGTCTCTATTACAGGAGTTGAAAAAATTTGATCGCATATCACCTTACCGCAATCTTCTTTGTTGGCCCAGGATACGCCAGCGGCGCAATATAAACATATTACTATTGTACAATATTCTCTCGGACCCAAACCTACCGCAGTACCTAAAAAGCAAATTCACTTATTTATCCAATCATGGACTTCCACTCCGATCTGCTGAACGTACAACACTATCCATACCTATCCATAATACAGAATTTCTCAGCTCTTCGTTCGAAGTACAATCAACAAGATTATGGAATAGCATTAGTCCGGATATTGCGTCGTCTAACTCACTTAGTATTTTCAAGAAAAAACTAAAGAAGGAATATTTATCCTTGAACACCTTATCCCGATTTCCTCTCCTGTCCTTACCATATCCTTTTTATTGCTATGAATTATATTTTTTTTTTGTTTAATAGTATTTAAGTGTTATACGTATTTTATTTGATTTCTTTTACTCTTTTTTATTTGCTGTTGTAATTATTATGCTTTCGCTAGACACAGCTAGCATCTTCAGAGGTAGTATAAATTTCCTGCTAATATAAATTTTGCGTCATTCTAGTGATCTTTTATTATTTACATAAATTATTTGTAATTCTTAGAATTTTTCGTGGGTAAATTTGCAAAAGTTCAATCTTAAAATAGAAACAAATACCTTTGGTTTACCTAGCTTTTAATTATTTCTAAGTAGAGGTACTACAGCGTTATCTTTTTATTTTTATATTAAAATTTATACATATATTTGATCTTTTTAAGGATTCGTTCGAGTCACCGAGTTATCTCGTCCTTTCTAAGTTTTCTTTTCAATTTCCCTTCCAGTTTCACAATCCAAACATCTTGATGCAATTATCCTCTGTGATGAAAGACTGCCGGCACGATGTTCATTTCATCACGAGGAAGACAAATAGGACGGGGATAGGATAGGGAAAGGAAGCGAGGGGAAGACGTAAGATGGGGAGACAAGAAGAACCAACAAACAGAAGAATATCGGGTTTCTCAAGAAGTGTTTACACTACAAGATGTCCTTTTACTTAAGCATAGAACAGTAAGAGCTATTTTTTGTACATATAATATATAAAAATTTTAATACAATAAGTGGGTATGATCCTAATGAATTTGAATCTATATATATAAAAATGGATGTACGTATATTTGTATGTGTCCGATGAACTCCCAAACCAACCATCCGATTGCGATGAAACTTTGCGAAATTGTTCAGCTCATTCCGGAAAAGGTTAATGCATAATAATTTATTTATTTATTTATTCGTTATCTCACAAAAAAAATCGAAAAAAAAAATTGTTATTGAATTGATACTTAGTGGGTTTTTTCGGGAAAAATCATATATTCCCATACATAAAATAATATATTATATAAAACTGGAATAATTCTAAAGGTTCAAGTAAATATATTTGTTTGAATAATTAAATAAAATTTAAATGAATGAATGAATAGGGACGGAAAGGACTGTAGGGATGGAAGGGAAAAAAATACGGAATTATGATAAGCGAATCTAGATAAGAATGTTAAGTGATAAAAAGGAAACATACCGAACAACCATTTTCATATATTTGGAGGTAACTAATTTAATAAGCAGGACAACGTCTGCCGGGTTTTACTAGTAATTCATAAATATATAGAAAATTTATTTCTCACTAGGTGGAATATACGTATGTTCTGAGGTAGAACTTTTAAGATATTTTACGAAAGGTTATTGTGCAGCTAGGTGATTATATTTGTATTGTTTTTGTTTGTCAAGTATAGTAAATAAGTATATGTAGGTAGGTACCTAAGAAACAAGTAAAATAAAGCTGTTTTAAAGAGATATATGATAAGTTTATGTCTGTGAATTAATGGACATGTACAATTGTATGAAAATTTAAGAATATAAATATGTATAAACATCATCATCAACCTGTGTTTGCCCACTGCTGGACATAGGCCTCCCCTACCCTCTTCTTCTCCACTCCTCCCGTTCCTGTGCGACTCCCATCCACTGTGGTCCAACAAATCTTTTAATGTCGTCCATCCATTTGTTAGGTGGTCTCTTGTCGCCTTTCGGTCTCCATCAGTCTTTTCGTCCATCTACTGTCGGTCACGCTTGATATGTGCCCTGCCCATCTCCACTTCTGCCTGGCTATTCTCTCAACCACATCAGACAGTTTGGTCTGACTGCGTATCCAGTCATTCCTCTTCCTGTCTTCTAGTTTTATGGCCAACATTATCCTTTCCATTTTTCTTTGTGCTACACGCAGCTTGTTGGCAGACAATTTAGTTAAGGTCGTAGTTTCCATGCCATAAGTGAATACTGGCAGAACGCACTGCTCAAACACACTTGACTTCAGGGAATTCGGTATGGGGCTACGAAAAGCGTAATCATGTTTCCCAAAGGCCGCCCATGCGAGACTTATTCTTCTCTCAATTTCGATGGTTTTGATTGTCTCTGCCTAGATTCATCTTATGTCCAAGGTATACCTATATAATGGTCAACCTCTTCTACTGGAAGGCAATATTTTCTTGTGTCCAAGTTTGTCATTTTTTTCGTTTTCTTGTAGGTAGGTATGTGTGTGTGATGGTGTGTGTGTAAGGGTGTGTATGAATGTGTGTGCATGAATTATTTTTGGCTTGTAAACTGTTATTTGTTTTTATATTATGTTGATGGAATGCTTTTTTTGGCTCTAACAATGTAAAAATTATTTTGTATCATTAAACTGTAAATGAGCTGTAGCTTCCCAAAGAAAATAAATAAATAAATAAATAAATATAACTTTTTAAAAGATTTTGAAGTGGGTTTTTTTAAATTACTCATATTTTGTATATTGGAATATTTTTCTGTTTTTCTGTTTTTATAAACTTAATAAATTATTAATTTGTTTCTTTATGGTTAATAATTTGTATACTACATGAAATTATTTGTACTTTATTTAAGTCTACTTTATTTATATGCAGATAAATAAAAATATATCTACATAGGTACATACAACTGTCAAAAAATCTTGAAGACAAAAAATAAGCTTAAACTTACATTTTACAAATGACTAAACAATCAAAGGATAAAACGACATTGTGGTTGAATGAGACAAATATCCCTCCCTTAAAACAATATCTAACGCTAGAGTTACCTTCCTGCCAACCCCACGACACCCTTTGAAGTTCTATCCAATGTCACTCACACAAGTGTTCCTTTGTACTTTTTTAATGATTTTTTATTAGTTCCTCTTTGCCCATTGTGGACTTTTACCCTCATTTCCCCCTTAACAATTCATGCTGTCAATTTCATACTTTTTTGTAACAATCGCTTTAACGAAATATTTTTTTTTATTTGAATTATTAAGACAAGCGCAGTCGCTTGTTTTAATCTATTAAAACTCAATCTCAGATTCATATTCTAATAATAAAGAAATAAATGATAAAGAAAGATGGGTCGGTGGCAGAGCGGTTAGCGCGCTGGGCTAGTAATCCAGTGGTCGCGAGTTCGAACTCTGCCTCGACCGATTTCGTTCACCTAAGCACAAGCATTTATTTGCTTATTTTAGGGAACATAGGAAGATGTATATGTACTTGTTTAACAAGGACATATTCATTTTTTTATTTCATCTCGACATTCAATATATACAAACTATTTTTACATAATCGCCAATCTTACAAGGACTTTGCCTGTTCGAGGTATTAAAATTATTATCAAAAAAAAATCTGTGAATTCGCATTTTTTTTATATTTTATTTATACATAATGTTTTTAGCAACTGACTGGCACTATGTCAAATATTAATTTATCACGAAGCCAATTGCAAGTTCCCGCAATCTGGAGATGTATGATATAACATTTATAAACTTTCAACTTTCAACTCTCACTTTCTACATCAAAACCTCAAACCACCATACGACAACCAGCAACTCACATTCACACAATACTTGCAAGTATTATTAAACCTTGATGAAATACCAAAAACTAAGACAAAATATGGTCAGAAAAATTACGGATTCATAGGTCCTAAAATATTTAACCTCTTTAAAACTGACTATCCATTCATAAGAACCTAGTCACATAATCAAATTTAAAGCTAAAGGAAACAACTGGTTAATTACTAAAGGAAGAAAAGAAACTGAAAAATTATTTAGTATTACTACATAATTCTTCTTCTTCTTTTTTTTTTTTTTTTTATTTATTTTAAAAAGTGAATACACAACATTCTTTAATCGATAACACATATAAATACATAATTGTAAATATAAATTAGTTACCCGATGGAAGGATTTTCATACGTGAATATCAAACCGATTCACCTTTGAGTTTAATTGTAATTGATAATCGCTATTAAGTTTTAAGAAGGGAGAGGAGAGGGGAGGGAAAGGAAGAAAGGATAACAGTCACTGTCTTATTGATTGTTATATAAAACGAATTTCATTCTTATACAAATGTCTTTTCATGTGTAGAATGTCTATGTCTTTCGATATACTCTCCAAATTTGTATATGAAATAATACATCTGTATAAGGGAGCATTTTTACCGATGTTTGTATTACATTTATTTAAATAAAAAAGTGATGAGTGTCTAGTCCGTCTAATCGGTACGTTAAATTTTATTTCGTTTAGCAGTTCATGGCAGTCAATATTATTATTTGATAGATCATACAAGAACATTAAATCACTGTTTCTACGTCTTATATAAAGTTGTTGTAAAAACATATTATTGTTGATTCCAAATTTATAACATAGGTATTTTATAGGTTGACACCTGTTTTTTTTTCAGGAACTTTGCCCGTCCCTCAAGGCCTCTTGTGACGCCGAGCTCCAGCTATCTCTCTATCTCTTGGATGGTCTACCTCGTGGTAGATTGCCAAAGTTTATTTGTTGGGAGATACAAGGGAGGAAGTACTACAGAAATGATCCTGTGAAGTACAGTCCTGTACTTCACTTGTTGGGAGATAATTATGTGCAATCTGATGTCTCTCATTCTCGCCACGTGGTCCCGCCAGAATCGTCTTCGGCTCCTGCACCATCTGACAATATCCCTAACGTCACAGATCTGTCTTATATCGGTGTTCCGCATCCGATCCAAAAGGGTGAAACCCGCGATGGAGTGTAGGGTTCTCATCTCTGTCGTCCGGAGCAGGCTCTTTGTTCTAACGGTGTCCGCTCTGGCCTCAATCGCATAAGTCATGATGGGTCGCACAAATGTTTTATAAACACATGTTTTATACTACATAATTGATTTACAAAAAATCAAAATACATCAAGCAATATTTCATACTACACTAAAACGTATACTTGCACCTCTGTCTCACTTCAACCTACCACTAAACCTTATAAAATTTAACTAACACTATGAGGAATAAAAAATAATAGAAATGATTCATATAATGCTACTCTGGGACAGGCATAGCCTACTAGTAGAGTAGCCTAATCCAAAAATCAAAACAATTATATATACACTGATGACTTAAACTTTAACTTTTAATTTAACTATAGTATTATATATTTTATTTACAACTTTATCAATTTATATTGTACCTCCTTCAGATATTATTTTACTTTTAAAAAAAGATTTAATAAATAAATTAGCATTACGAAAACTTAATTTGTGTGCCATTTTAACAACAAATACAACATAATTATTAAACATTAAAAGTTGTGTGTCTCCTTCGTCTGGAGTTCACTTATAAGCTAACTAACTGTGATAAAATTATATAAAATTATAGAGCATAGGCATCTGTACAGGGGAACCATTAACCCATGGCTGTCTGCTTATTATTATGTTATTGAATACTTGGGAATCCTGACGATTGGATATTGTCTAACAAACATTGAAGCTAATTCAATGAAATATATATCGCAAAAATACATCTGTGTTTGTGAAACTCTTTGAAAGAGGGTATAAAAACACTAACTCTATTGACTGAAAACATGATATATTAAAACCGGCTAATACTCTATGAAGTTACGTGTTAGTAAAGGAAGCTATCGCATGCGATAAAAAGGGTTTATACGTGATTTAAATTATCGGAAACCCAAAATATTGTTGATTTTTTTTGTATTTAAGAACAAATCTGACTTGAATTGAAAAAAAATTATCGGTCATTCACTTTGATTTTATGCACTCTTAAAGCACATAATTTTTTTATTTCTCTACGACACATTATTATGGAGTAATTTAAAAAAAATGCTGCAAAAAAGGATATTGTGTATATTTTTTTAACTAGAGAAATTTGGAAAATACTATTTTTTTTTAATTACACTGTTTAACATACTTGATAAATTTTATTTCTCTTAAAGCCCTTGTATACCTTGTGGACATACGGATGTACAAAAATACGGACACATTCTAATATATTTAGATTTGGTGATATATAATATATTTTCGTGAAGAAATGTAGTTTTTTTTGGTAAAGCAAGAAGAGTAATTAAAATACTAAAAATACAGCCGGTAGATTTTCATATTCTCTTTAGATTGTAAAATCTACTTAATAGGCCTTGTAGTTTTTCAGTTGCTCACAATAAAAAAATAAAAAGGGTTCTACTAAAACCAAATTTAGAAGAAAAGTACAAATTTCATTTTCAATAAAATAAATATGTAAAAATAAACTGTTCTTTATTTCAAAGAGGTACCTACCTATCTTTTGAGGGTACCGGGGAAAAGATTTTCAAAATTCACTATTTAGCCTACTATAGCCTCTTAAGTCTATAGAAATTCTGTATCTTTATTAATATTCTTCCCAGCAGTTGAGTTATTTCATGACTTATAATATTGTTTCCATAACCATCACTCCCCTTCCAATCTGATTAACAAATTATCTACTTTGGATTAATGTATTTTGCGGGACTGGATGACATTCAATTTGATTAAATTGTCTTCGGGAACGAAGCGATCCTATTATAACTATACTACTATTATATGCATATAGTGAGGACTGCTTTGTAGAGGAACCTAGGAACAAAATGATTACTTTAGCCGCGTAGTAAAATTCGTGATCATCTTTCTCTCAACCTACATGGAAACATTGATATCATGGCGTCAATAAAAAAGTATCCTAAGGTTTCATTTCGAATCTCTGATTTAATTCACAAAGATTTATTTTCTTTGAGGTGTCGATTGTTTCAGCTGATTAGGTACTTATATCAACTGATCCGTGGCCTTGCCTGGGCAGCTTTTGGAAAATTATCATACATTCTGAAATCCCGTAAATACTCCCATTATTTGAAAAAGAAGCTATTTGATGCATGTATTCTCCCAGTGCTTACTTATGGAATGGAAACATCGGTCCTAACAAAAAGAATAATGCACAAGCTGTTAGTGACACAGAGAGCTATGGAGAGAAAGTTGCTGGGTATTTCAATAAGGGACAGAAATCAGAATGTCATGATAAGACAAAGAACCAAAGTAGCCGATGTAGCGGAAAGGGTCGCTGGTCTTAAGTGGAGCTGGGCTGGGCATATTGCCAGATGCCAGGATTCACGATGGACCAAAAAGATCTTAGAATGGCGACCGAGAACAAGCCGAAGAGGTGTTGGCAGACCCCAGGCAAGGTGGTCTGATGACATCAAGAAATGTGCCGGAGGGAGATGGATGCAGTGTGCCCAAGACAGGGAGTTGTGGAGGATCAAAGGGGAGGCCTATGTCCAAGAATGGATGAAAACTGGCTGAAGAAGAAGAAGAAGATCAACTGATAAAACTAGAAAGAGTTTTAGTATTTTTTTTATTTGTTTCGGATAGAAAACAGCGACATCATAATTATATACGATACAATAAAATAAAGACATTTTTTTTAAATTTGTAATAGATGATGTTGGAATATTATAGGAGAGCCACGAACTCAAGACACCTACAGGGCTTATGACCTGTCATCGGCTGGTTTACGTGATCTATATGCGCTTGTGCAACGTTCACCAATCATGCCTTCTTATTGAGTTCCCTATCAATCCTATAAACCAATAAAGCATAAACCAATGCAAAACCAAAATGATGGTGATTGATAGAGCATGTAAACTTCGCCCAATAAGTTCTCTAAACCATCTTGAAATAGTACGTGACATCACATTCACATATCTGGTTTCCAACATATGGGACACCGGTGGTTGTGAAGTGGAAATGAAAGACACATCGCCATGGCAAAGGAAGCACTGAGAAATCTCACAAGAGTGTGGAAGGACAGGATTGTCACAAAAAGCACGAAGGCTAGACTCATCAGCGCTCTGATATTTTCAATGTTCCTGTATTTATTCTACTTTCGTGCGACTTCTGTCATGTCCTAGTATCACTTGCATACGTCAAGGTTGGCACTAAGACAGTGTTATTGATTTAATAAATAATAGGTCATAAACGTATCTACTACCATTCAATCAACCGGCACTAATTTATACTTTGATATTTGTAATAAGCAAATTGGAAAATATCAACATTAAATTTCCATTGTCGGCATAATGCTCGGTACTATGGAGAATTTTCGGTTCGCGGTATTATGGAGAAATTCTATATACTGGAACATGAACAATTCAAAATTTCTGGTCATTCTATTTTAGGAACTTAAAGCAATTTATTTCACAATATCGGGAGAATCGGTTCACTATTTTATATAGCAATGATTTATTAAATTTATTAATTGTGTACCTCTAGATACGAAAAATTAGTTACCTACTTTTTTTTAAATTATATGTCTAGACAAATAGGTGTTAATCTTTGGTGTTTTTTTTATGTAAACTATATCGTTACAAAAATTTCAAGTTCAAAAAAATATATCATGTTTAAAAAAATATATATACAGCGATTTTTTGCTAGAGAGGATAAAACCAGAAAGGCTGCCAAAGATACGGAGAGAGAGCTGGACATCCTCGTCCCAGGACCCGTAGAAACAGATCAGAGATCTACCAAAAGAGGAAGATGAAGATTTTTTTAGTTCATTTTTATGATCTTTTTTTTCTTGTCATTATTTTGTATTCTTTTAAATAATTTTCAAGACTAAAACTGTTTTGGCTAGCATTCGATAATATAGAATATATTTTAACTGGAATATTGACATTGAACCTTCTCAGAACAGGTGAGACGGGGAATGAAAAAATTGTTTGTCATATATGTATGTATTCTGAAAAAAATTCGATGGCATTTGACAGAAAAAAGAGTGTACATTAACAAAAATAAGGAATGAAAAAATTATTCCATCATTCTTCCACAGTGCACTTCAATCGCTTTGAAATCGTTTGAAACAAATAGCTTAGTCCTGATAAAAACAAAATGATTCGAAAAATTTAACTGTCAACAAATAATATGGATCATATTTCAAGAGTTATTTGAGAAAAATGTAAGAAAAAGGTAAAGGTCCCGTATTGTGAGAATACTGCTTACTGGACCTCAACTTTTTTTACATTATTCTTAAATTACTACCGTAATAGGTCACAAAGTTGACTCCAAAACTATTATTATTAGATAATTCTAAAAAGTCAGTAAGTACTAGATGTTATTTCTAAGAAGCCATAGTTCAACTTATAGAACAAGTTTAGGACAACATGACAGAAAACCAATACTTGGAATTGTGCCAGTATTTTAACCTTTAGAATATAAAGTCGTACCTTCAGCGAAAGAAATTAATGCAGTCAATTTATGACTTTTATTGAAAAAAGAATGATGAGATTACGTAATGTTGCAGATACCAGTAGCGAAAATTACATTTGTTTGGTTTTAACAAACTATTCAGAGAAAAAATGTTGTACGAGGAAATTAGAAGCAATCATGTTTTTTTTTTACTAACAGTTGATGTATAGTTTTCGCCAAATATCTTCAACCAGGCTCCCGGGTGCGCAGAGCGCAAATTTGTGTCTTTTTGCTTCCTTGGTAGGTATACGCGCAAATCACTCTCCTTCTCGGCGAAATGTTTCAAGATATTTGGCGACAACTATATTACGAAATTTATGGAAGGAGGGTGCTCTGAGGAAGATCTATAGCGAGCATATGAAAATGCAATTGTGGTTGCATATTAATGGGGGGACAAAATATATCATTAAAAGACCACTAAAGTTGGTGTAAGAAAAGGAATTAATATGATATTTTTAAAAATCCTAGTATATTTTACAAGTACCCTTTACAAAAATCATGTTTAAGATGCTTCTTGTTTGACTTTATTAAGTTTGAAGTTAAATTTCGTATCCTTTTGGTCTTAACTTTTTGATATTTCTTCCTTTATCCCTTGTCCCTTTCTTTTCTCTCAATATAAATAGTTGAATCATCGGTGGGTACAGGGTTTATTATATTTTCTGTATTGATTTTTATATTTCAAAACACTGAATATGTAAGTTAGCATTGTTGTTACAAGAAAAATAAAGATTTTTTCTGCCAATCTGTGTAATAGTGGGCGACAAAAATTTTCTATAGACAATAAATTCACCCAGTTTTTTATTTTATTATAAATATCTAATAAAGTTTATAAAATGTTCATTTTTTTATCAGTACCTTCCTCACTAGGATTAAATCCAGGGATGTGGAAGGTAGGTACTTTACAAAAACAAAATAATGATAACAATAAAGGAACAAATTAAACACAGCAAAGCAAAATAAATGTCATCAAAAAAGTAGAAATATACAATAATAACGGTCAACAATAATAATCATGATCTACAGTATATATGTATGTGTTACACATACACCCATCATTATATTACGATGACATGAATCAGAGAGCTGCCGACATCGATTTTGTGACTAAGCATCCACCATGTCGATTTCTTTTGAATTGTTTATATTTTTTAATGTTCTTAATATCTACAGGTACTTTGTTAAACATTAGTGATAGGGTTATATTGACTATTGGGACCTGGAAGTTGGGAATGACTGAGGTTTGTGACATATAAACTTGTTGAGGTAATAGTGCATTTTTTGTATTTGAATTTCTTCTTCTTCTTCTTCTCCTTCTTCTTATGTTAGGCCTAAGGGCCTGTTTTTTGCATAGACGTTGTTCTCCTGCGAGGTTGAGTCCCAGCTGTCCTTCCACCTCTTTGGTGGTCTGCCTGGTGGTCGTCTTCCTCCGGGTCGGCTGTGTAGTGCTATGTAAGGGATCCTGGATGCCTCCATCCTATTTACATGGGCATACCAGAATCTCCTTCTTTGCCGACCCCATCTGACGACATCCTCAACCTCGCAGATCTCTATGTATTTGAATTTGCAGTAAGAAATTGCATGTTTCAATAGCGGCAGTCTCTATTTCAAGATATGGCTATACAGAAGGTTGATGCGCATCTCATGTGTCGATAGAGTCTCCGATGAAAGATTCTTAAATATATTGGAGAAAGAGAGTTGCTGGTTATTGTCAAGTGACGCATACATTGGCCACATATTCCGTGGTGATAATATGCCCTTTTACAACTTATAGTGCAGGGAGAGACAGACGGATGACGGAGTATGGGGCATAAAAGAAAATCGTAACTTATAAATGTGAGATGGTAGCCAACGTCTGTTAGGAGTGGCACAAGAAGAAGTATTTTTATGGGAGTGAGATATCATTTTTGTGGAATACTGCTCAAATAAAACAAACTTTTCATTTTTAACGATTGAAACAGCATTTCAATATCAAAACTTCATAGCTATACTGTTAAAAAATCACAGGATACCTAATAAATGTTCTACGAAAATAATTATCAGTTGAAAAAGTCCTTACCAGGTGAAAATAGTAGAAAAGAGTCCAGTTAATATAATTTGATTTTATAAATAAATTTGGTATGATAAAATAAAACAAAAGTTTTCAGTTCTACTACTTTAATGACACTGACTAGTTTCGGTCATCCAGTGACCATTTTCAAAGTAGAACTTTGGTTTTATTTTACCATACAAAATTTGCACTTTTAATTTTATTTACACTGATTATGTAGAATTCCATTTTTAAATAAAATAAACACTTGTTTTTTCTTTATACATTTATTTTTTCTCTCCAGAACGACCGTTTCACCAACTGGTGAAACCAGTTGAAAAGGCGAAACGTTCGTCCTCGAAAGAGAAAAATAAATGTAGAATTAAAAACAAGTGTTTAATTTTTTTAAAAAATACAAAATTTATTTATAATCTGCAATGGAGTTCTACCAAGAATTGTCCGTAGAAAAGATAAAGAAAGTTATTTGATTTTATTTATTTATTTGTATTTACTTAAGCTTTTGTTCATATTATAAACAAATATAATGCACACTGGCGGGCTTATTGCCATTAGGCAATTTCTTCCAACCAATCAGATTTACAGAATTATCCATGTACATCAACACAAAAAAGAACAAAATAAATATGTATAAGACCAAGATAAATAAAAAAAAATGGGAAGGAACAAGAAAAGGAAATCAAAATCAGGTGTTTAGAGATAAATATTAGTAAATATTAAGTAGCAAACGGAAGGAAGGAAAAGGAGAGAGTCAGGTATTTTCGGAGAGATGTCTTTCTTGACGAAGTTATGTCAGGACTCAAATTATTCCAAAGTCTTAAAATACATTTATTAAATAAAATAGTTTAGTAACTGGTCGCTTCTTTTCCACGAATCTCAAGTTTAGGAACTGGTCGCTTCTTTTCCACGAATCTCAAGTTTAGGAACTGGTCGCTTCTTTTCCACGAATCTCAAGTTTAGGAACTGGTCGCTTCTTTTCCACGAATCTCAAGTTTAGTAACTGGTCGCTTCTTTTCCACGAATCTCAAGTTTTCGACTCATAATATCTCCAAGGAGAACGAATTTTTATTGTGTTAATCTTGAAAATATTCTCGTAAAAAGTTTCCATTGTAAATTAGCAAAATATACGAGTAGTAGGCGTAGAAAATAAAGTTGGACAAAGTAAAGAAAGTCTGCAGAAGACGTGTATTTATAAAAACATAATTTCTTTGCGGAGCAGACCAATTAAATATGATATCGCCATGAAACTGTATAAGCAATTTATTTTAGCTTATTTTAGAAATGTATATTTAGAATTGGAATAGAGTTAAGCGTTCAAATTTGCCGAGAGAGTTAGAGTACCGTTTCACCTTTCCCGCCGTTTTCTGACTGTAACCTTTTTACCCTCTGGCTATATTTTCCCCACGTTTCCCCTTAGGTATAATGCAGGTTTGGGGAGATTGGGGTTACGTGTTTTCTTTATAGATGGTACTGCGCCTTGGGCACTACATGACAGAGATAATGGACCTTTTATTTTCGTACGTGACGTTATATTCTGGTACAGAAACCATTTTTTTAAACGAAATGCAGTGTTATTTTAAACGTATTTTCAGTGTTATTTAAACGTAGAAACTGCTATATAGTGATGGAGTTTTAAACCAAAATTCAGAAAATAGCGATTAAGGCCGTACTTTCATAATTAATATAAATAGGAAGCCATTGAACCAATAGTGACAAGAATTATTATGTCATACTGTTATTACAGTAAAACAGGGTTGGGTCACAGGACCAGTTTCAACTATTCAAATAGTACTTCAAATAGTAGTAATAAATACGACGAAATAAATATTATGTTAATTATTTCATGTATACCTGATAAGTTTTCTGAGAATTTTAGAAACGGTAGAAATTGCCGCGCATCGAAAATTTTTCAAAAATTAACTATATTTTTAATCGAATATATTTTTATTATTGCATATGCGCAAACATTGGATTTTTTTCCCTGTCGGGAGTCAAAGATATTTTTTAACAGATTTTTAATTATCTCAATAGAGACGAAGTTGGAATATTTATTGTAGGAGAACCGGGAAATCAAGGCACCTACAGGGCTTACGACCTGTCATCGGCTGGTTTACGTGATCACTTTATGCGCTTGCGCAACGTGAACCAGCCGATGACAGGTCGTAAGCCCTGTAGGTGCCTTGATTTCCCGGTTCTCCTACAATAAATATTCCAACTTCGTCTCTATTGAGATAATTAAAAATCTGTTAAAAAATATATTTTTAACTTTGTTTACACCATGTGTCTTTATCCTCGTGGCTATTTGCAATTTGCAGTTTAGGGAGGTAATTCTGGTCGATCGGCGAAATCAACATCCTCGTGATTACTCATTTCATGGATATAATTATCATATGGAGTTTTATAACATCTTAAGATATTATATTATTATATTACATGGATATAATTAATAATTATATCCATGATATGGGTAATCGCGAGGGTTTCGATTTCGCCGGTTGACCAGACTTGCCCCCCAGGACTGCAAAATGGTGTTATTGTTAAATTTATTTTTTAATCAAACATAACCTTAGTATACGTGAATAAAAATTATCATTTTAACAGTAAAATATGATTGTAAATAGTAATCTATTTTCGTATTAATATTACACTAAGGCATTTGGTTACTTGTGAATTATTTTTGAATCCTCACACCAAAGGTTATCGATTGCATCATTAGGGTGCAGGATAAAACAATGCGGTCTGTACTAAAACACGAACCAATTGTTCAAAGGGAAACCACTCTTGGAGATATGACCACGGAAAACAGGACTGTATTGTAATGGGTCTAAGATCGTTATTCAGATAACAGTTCCCCGGTGTGTAATTCGTTTTATGGAAATTTTTCCTTAAGGGCATAAAGATAAGGAAGGCAACAGGGCTAGGTAAGTTTCTTCTGGAGGCGAATCTTAAATTAAGATATTGCTATGGGCGTTTTGTAATACGGTGCCTTTCTACCTACTAACCATTCATCAAAATATAAGAAAATAAATAGACACTTAGCTTTGGCGAATTAAAGTTCATTTTTAACCTATCTTTTCTTAAACCACAAGTTGCATTGAAAAGAATATTTTTACAGTCAAAACCATCCTGATTTTTTTTCCAGTGAACCATGTAAAACTAGAAGAAAATAAGCATACCAAAGAAACTCTGTTTTCTAACCAAGTCAATTTTTCCCTCTTTTAGCAACGTAGGTTTATTTTTTGACAAGATACCCAAGAACTCTTACCACTGAATTTAACTAATGACAAATTTACTTTTCATTCATCCAGATGTAATTCAATCACTTTTTGGTGAGGAATAGGAGAAAGACCAATTTTTTTATGTGGCTAGAAATCGTAAATATATAATATATACACTTATAACCCTAAATCGATCATAAAGGCAGTACAGGGGCACCAATGTCCGAGACTATCACAAAGATGGACAGAAGTGTTAGACGATAGAAGTGAAAGACTATAATTATATAATTTCTACAGTGTTTTTCTTTTTTTATATTTCATATAAACTTAGTTGTTATTTTTTTTGTATATAATCTATATTCTGTAAAATATTTTCTCCTTCTGTAACATTTAATGTATATTTTGCACAGACTGTAATAAAAGAAATATTATTATTATTAAGTAATATTAAATTAATAATATTTGTTCTTCTGGGTTACAATCCCTAGGTTGATTTTCATCAAACAATACATGTCATATCACCACATTTCTCTGTTGTTCGCCATTATATTTAATTTTTTTTTCTCTTGGTATTTTATTTTTCTTACTCCTTTATTTAATTTTTTTATTAATTTATTTCTCACTAAATAAGTACTGTACCAATTTAACTTATAGACTTAACGTTGCTGGGAAGAAATTGCCTTATGGCAATAAACCTGCCTTTGTACACATGTACATACATTATATGAATAAATAAATATTTATTAATTATAAAATAGTATTTTTTCTAGAATGGCATTACATAAACAAAAATAAAAACAAAAGTAGATAATCATGTTTTCTACGGAAGAAAATAGGAAATCAATTCAACCCATATTGTTTAAGCAAGCTTTTCTTATAACCTACATATTATTATATATAATTAACGTTTTAAATTATTAAGGTTTTTTTGTTATTTTGAAAGTGACATCGAAGGCAAAATATATTGTACTGAGCTACCATACAGGTTATATTTTATATTGCAACTACATAAATGAACGAGTGGGTGATGGCCGACGATATAGCCCTCACTGTCAAGTCACTCCACATAGTATTCAAATTTTGTTTGGAAACTTTTCAGCATTTTCGTGAAATGAGTTTATTTAATTATAGTTGATTTTATATTTTATTAAGAAAACTTGATAATTCTTCAATGCTATTATATAAAAATGATGTGCCTTCTTAGCAATTTGAAAATAAAAATTTCAAATTTTTGGAGCTTGGGGTCAAGTGGAAATATTTGATAGTTAAAGAAATTGAGAAACACTGATTAGATATCTTTCAAAATCGAATGAGGTCTAAACGAGTATTAGATATACAAATTTACAAATTTGAAAATATCGAATGAGTACTTTAGTCTATAATCGATTAAGTAGAACATACACGACGTACATAGCACATACACACTGATACATTGTAATGAAACTTTCCTTTTATAATCTTAGCACGATACTACATAGTTGATAATCTACAATAAAAATACTAACTTTTAATTTAAATTAAAAAAAAATAAAAGTTTGTTTTAGATTCTACGTATATCCGTAGAATCTAAAACATACTGTTTTATTCATTAATTTAAATTAAAATGGAATTCTACTAAGTAAATTATTCACAAGTACATAAAAAAAACGAGTGGGTTGTGGCCAACGCTAAACTCCTCACTAACAAGTCATTCTATAAATTATTCAAATTTTGTATGGATTTTCATACAAAATTTCAACATTTACATTAAATGAATTTGTTAAATTATTTTTTAATTAAATATTTTAATATGAAAATTTGATAAATCTTCAATGCCATTTTATGAAAGTGATGTGCCTTTTTACCAATTTGAAAATAAAAATATCAAATTTTAAGTTTCCTGAGCTTGGGGTCACTTTGAAATATTTGACAGTTAAAAAAATTGAGAAGCACTATTCAGATATCTAATGGGGTCTAAGGGAGTATTAGATATACATATTTGCAAAATTTGAAAAGAATTGAATGAGTACTTTAGTCTATAATCGATAAAGTAAAATTAACACGCCGTATATAGCACACAGCACAAACACACAGATACATTGTGATGAAACTTTCAGAATACAATCTCAGCGTGATACTAGTTGATAATCTGCAATAAAAAAATACTCTTAAAAATTCCGAAATCATAACTCCCCACTGAATCACCTTGGGGTAGTGAGTAGTAAAAAAGTAAATTAATGTTTTAAAATTTGTTGAAACCGAATGGATCCGATTGTTATATGCAAAAGAAAATTTTTAAAAAATAATATACCTATCAACTGAGTTTGAGCAAAACTAAATACATCACTCGGACTGGTTAAAAAAGTGACACTATGAATTTCGATTACCTATCAAACAAAATTGATTTGAAATCGTATTTGTAATATGCGAATATCAGCAGATCTCAGTCGTGGGTTCCTGATTTTATTGAAATGGCTACTCTGATTGAGCGTCGCGTCGTTTCAATTTGGCAATGTTAATTTTGCAATTTCCTCTTACATCTGCATTGGATCTGGACTAATGTACCAGCCTCCACCACTCCCTTCCTAATCAGGCAATGAGTAATTTGTTGTTAACATCAATCAGATACAAGCTCCCCCAAACTTTCCTCCACTAAAACATCCATTTGGTAATAAAATGATAAGGCACCCTTCTCTTATAATAATGTTTGGTGCTCGGTACTTGCAGCATCCACCGCCATCTCTTCATTAGTATTAATTTAGATCAAAGATAACATTCACAAATGTGTTTGATCTTACCCGAATCTTCCAGCTTCATTGATACCATTTAATGTACGAATAAAATTACAAATAATGCAAATTCTCCATATATCTAAATGATTTTTTCGACTAATTCCGTTAGAGTCTTCTTTTGGGTTAGAATCCACAATTTAACATTACAAGATTGGCTTGTACAAATCACTCCATCTCTTCACAAATCTCTGTTATCCGCCAGCCTCTTCATCTCTGGTAACTGCTACAGTTCACATCACTGATCAGCTAATCCTGATGCCTAATGTTATGGCCTATTCATTTAGATCGTTGTTGGGTAGCCCTTTTTACTAGTTGTCTCGATCTCCGACTATGACCAATGGATCATAGCCATGCACCTGTAGTACATACTACATTTCGGGGGCAGCAGCCATACATACAGATTCTCTCCGGCTGACAGTCCATGTTTGGCTGTCATATAATAGTAGCACACTCCAAACAAGAGCTTTATTAATAGTTTTACTTACCACTATAAGAACTATTGAATATTATGAGACATGTTTATATTTAAAATAAAATCAACAAGTATTCAATAATAAACTGCTTATATACCTATTATAAAACTTATTATTTTATAGTGTTACAATTTTTTTTTGTATTATCAAATTTTTTATCTTCTCAATTCAGACGAAGTTGGGATATTATAGAAGAACCAGGAACTCAAGGCACCTACAGCGCTTACGACCTGTCATCAGCTGGTTTACGTGATCACTTTATGCGCTTGTGCAACGTTCACCAATTTTGCCTTCTAATTGAGTTCTCTTATCAATGAAATTTTTTAAAGTTCTATATATTTGAATAATGTGTAACAATTTACCTGAAAATAAGACATTATTACTATTGCCATCTATAAAGTAACGAATAAAACTTTTTTGTAACGCCATCTATTGAGAAATTGGTTTATTTATAAACAGTGAAAGCAACAGTTTTTATGAATGAGGTGACGGTGTCTCGCACAGGTGTCACCCCTGAACTGCGCCAGAAATACTATTTCATTTTTGGCTTGTTTACCTACTTTTATCAAGTTTACAAATCAAAAAATGTATCTCCATCGAACTCGGGACTCAGATGTCAGATATCCTACTAAGCAAGCCACGAAGGCCGACTATGAATGTAATTTAGGCCTTAAAAACGTCACTTGATTAGTCGCCCTTACATTATCTGATATCAGGTATAGAATATATTACAATGTCCGATGTCAGATAACAAAAAGCCTACCCTTACCTAAATGTAGCGTGCAATAAGTATGTAAGTATAATATTGTATGGGGTTGATTTTGTACAATGGAACTGTATGTAACTATGTATGTACTTGTAGAAGGGGTGTCAAATACCACTCGACATGTGCCTCCCTCCATTGTTACAACATAACCATAATACGAAAATGTTTCGGTATTACCAATATGTAAATAATATTTTTAACTTTATTAACGTTCATTGATTCTTTAGTTTTTTTAAACAATGAATATGTCCTTGTAATAAGGACGTATTATACAAACATTATCATCCTCACACATTCCATAAACAAAGCATAAATGAATATATTTTTGAATTGCATATACGCAAACATTGGATTTTTTTCCCTATCGGGAGTCAAATGATATTTTTATTGACAATAACATCTCAATAGAGACGATTCAAATATATTATAGAACTTTCAAAAAATTACATTGATAAGGGAACTCAATAAGAAGGCATAATTGATGAACGTTGCGCAAGCCCATAAAGTGATCACGTAAACCAGCCGATGACAGGTCGTAAGCCCTGTAGGTTCCTTAGTTCCTGGTTCTACTATAATATCCCAACTTCGTCTCTATTGAGATGTTATTGTCAATAATAAAGCATAAATGCTTGTGCTATATTGCGAACGAAATTGGTCTAGGTAGGATTCGAACTCGCGACCACTGGATTACTAACCCAGAACACTAACCTATCTTCCAGCACCCATATTAAGTGGTCTAATAATATGCCGGAACTTATCAATTTATTTAATACATTTTCTTAAAAAATATGTAATAACTCTCAGAAAAATGAGCTTAACTAGAAATATCACGCCGTGAAATGACCGCTAAAGACCTTATTGATTCCACTAAACTTCTTGAGCATTTTCGCCGCGGTGGGGGGGGGGGTTGCACCAGCAAAAAGACGCTAATTTGGGATCTGCGCACCCACGTGACTGGTTCATGTTGTTTTACGATATCTATACTAACTGGTTGAAGTTTCCAATGCTATGTATGCTTGTAACTATATGAAAAATATGCTTAATAGGCTCTAAATGATTTGTGGCTGTGTCAAAGGAGTGTACCATCAGGAAGAATCCAGTGGTCACGAGTTCGAATCCTGCCTCGACCGATTTCGTTCACCTATAGTACAAGCATTTATTTGCTTATTTTAGGGAACGTAGGAAGATGTATATGTACTTGTTTAACAAGGACATATTCAGTTAAAAAAAAAAAAAGACATAATACATTGAGGTCATCTAGACTGCACTGCAGGGTAATAAATAAAAAAAGTCAACAAAGCGGCTTGATATGATGACAGTTTCAGCGAAAATGGACATTTAAATTAGAATAAATTTCCTCTGGCAGACGTGTTGATCAGAGCATTGAAATTTTTGACTCGTCTACTTTGTACCTCAGATCCAATAATTAAGTCATTAGCGCCCTTGGAGTAATTTTGGGGTCACTAAATGACGCTTTAATCATTACTCAATTAACACACTTAAATATATGAATTTCATACATTTGCCTAACGATTAATCAGTTTGTCCCTTACACCGATATCAATAATTCACTTAAAATCGACTTCTCTATATTAATGCCATCTGTTGGATAATTTCCGAACCATGAATAACTTTTTTACGCTTCACTTAATGACGTATAATGTTAATATATCTTTGGTTTAATTACAGAAAATATAAAAACGAAAATGTTGATTTCTTCCTTCATTAAATTATATTATCTTGTGATTGATTGAAATTTTCGTCAATTTTTTTTTGTATTCAACGTGTGAAAACGAAACGAGGGAACGTCAGGGGAAAATGTAGCTATAAATTGACCGCAGGTAATTAACTTCCCCCTCCCAATTCCAGTCTGATAACCTTTGCCCCCTTCCACTCCACTACACTTCACCCTCTCTCCCTTCCCCACCCCTCCAGTACCAGTGATTCATCCATCTTCACTCCCCTGTGTCCCCCTCCTTCCTTTCCTATTGTATCCCCATATCTATAAAATGTGGCCATCTATGCACCTACTATCACACGGGGAAAAATACGAGTATATTGCACATACAAAAGTTGCTCGTAATGAAAAATGTAAATCAAGAGATATTGAGTACTAAAATTCAGGTTTGATCGCTATTTTTTATTAGATATCTTTATATAAAGTACGTTTTTCTAACAAATAATTCTAGTAATTCTGTAAAAAGAACGATTTTTTATAATGTTGATTTCTTTCTCGTAAATCTGTCAATATTCGGTTTAATTTTTAGAAAAATCGATACAATTGAATCATATTTTTAAGCACGACAATATTAATTAGATAAAAATTAATTTTGTAACTTACCCATATCAAATAAATTTTTATATATGAAATACAGTAAATTACAGTGAACAGACAAAAAATGAGATTATATCAGTTATCATAAAAATATATTGTCGGAAAAGTGTATATTTTTATTTGAAACGCACAAAATATAAGATTGATGGTAACTTTGTGTTAGTCAATGATAACAATAATAATTGTGCAAATACTTTTCTTATTTAGACTTTAATTTTGATAATTAAAGTATTTGCACCAATCATATTGTCGGTCTTACTTACTATTTGCAATTTGTGTTTAAGCTGATACTTACCCAGTTGTTTGTATGGCCGAAACTGACTTAGCATTGGATTATACTCGTATTTTAAATAGTAAATAAGGCCCATTATGTTTAAATCTATTTATGTTTTTTTGTAAATAGACAAAATATTAAACAATAAATTGAATTGAATTAATTCATAATGACTAAGGCAATATTTTGATATAAATTATTAAATAAGTTTCGAATGGTCATGTCTTTGTAATTTGCAGAATTTATACATTTATTTCATTCGATTTTCTACGAATAATGCCGCCGTCGTGGCTGGATGCTGAAAAATGCTGTATGGAGAAACAGATACCTGCTGAAGGAGAGTAAGGTAAGGATATATAAGACCTGTGTAAGGCCGATCATGACATACGGCATAGAAACAAGAGCTGACACCGCCAGAACATAAACCCTCCTAAGAACCACTGAGATGAAGACACTACGACCCATTGTAGGCGTAACACTTCGTGATCCGAGTAAGGAATTCGGAAATAAGGAGAATCTGTGATGTCTATGATGTTGTGCGATGGGGAAGAGTACATAATAAGACGATTCTGGAGAGATCATGTGGAGAGAGCAGGTCCGGATCGAGTGGTGAGGATAGCAGCGGATGAGGAGATAACAAATAGCAGACCCCCTGGAAGACCACCTAAGTGATGGAGGGATAGTTGGACGTCCACCTCACAAGAGCAGGCTCCGAGAATAACAGGACACAGTCCTAAATATACCGGAAGAAGAAGAAGATTTTCTACTACATAATTCTCGGACATTTAATACTTAAAACAGCTGTAATCAATTATATTTCGCCGAACAGCGATTACTTACAAAATCCTTTAATTCAATAAATAAATATTTATTGAGACGAAAAATAATATACATATATATACATAGACATATATCAACAAATGAAAAGAAAAACAACCTTTCTGACTCAAAAAGACCATGCTCAGCTATTGCAGGAAGACAAGCCCACCAGCAGCTGATTTTCAGCATGCTCCTATTGTTTATGTATTATAATAATAAAGATATAAATACAAAAAATGCTCCAAAACATACACATATATAAATAGGTATACACACATACATAAATATACATACATATATACACACATTTATATGTACACACCCACACACAAATTCTTACATACATACTTCACACTATGATAGCGAGTTTATTGCCATTCGACAAAAATATCGCCACTTGCGCAGAGTGCAAGGAAGTGTTCATTATTTATTTATTTATTATGATTGCGAGGCCAGAAGCATCGTTCGACAATTCTCTTTAAAAAAATTGATTTTTTCCACTTCCAAAAACATACAAGAACTAATAAATCGTGTGGTATTTTGAGGAAAAATAAATCAGTGAATCAGCGTTTCCTTTAGGTACCTATTTGAAAATAAATCTCCCTCATCCCAACATGAATGGTACATAGAGCTACTCGGGTGGATGCTGGGATAAGATGAAGCTATCAGGTGTGGTGGCAAGGAGAGACGTTTGGTTCGTGACCCAAGCTACAAATTACGTGCTTGTATTACACACACACATAATATAATATACAGTTCCTCCGTTTTCACGATAATAAACTTGCTGAGACATAAATTCAGAAACTGCCCACAATGAAAAGAAAAAGTCTTTTTGATGGATCAATAATAATAATAATCACTTACTCGCACCCTGAGCAAATGGCGAGTTTATTGCCATATGGTTATTTCTTCCATTTAACCAGTGTTTCCAGAAATATTTGTATGAGAAATGAATTTAAACAAATTTCTCCTCTGCTGGTGATCAAAACAAGGACTCCCACACAGAAACCAAACGGCTTACCAACCGTGCCACAGCAGTCAATAATATGTATGTATAAATTATATTTCAATGGGTTGGGAGCACGGAAGGAACCTCCACGCGGTGCCCCCTGGTAACAGAAATTCTCTGGCCAATCCTTCCACCACAGCAACGCAACAATGCGTTGCTGACACGAAAGAAGAAGAATTTCAATGGGTTATAGGTAGTTATCATAAAACTGGTTCAAGTTGAACCAGTCACGTGGGCGCGCAGATTGCTATTGCGAACGACGAAAAACATTATTCTCAGGTATTTTTGCAGTGTAAATGGAGATACTCATTAACATTTTGGATATCTTTCTTCTTTGTTGTCAATGAGATTAGGATCTCTGAGTTGATAGCTACTGAACTCTGCTAGCCTCACAGGAGGGAACGATTTAATCATGTACCTATTTTGATAAAAAATATACTGACATTGTTATATTTTATTTCAAGTATCTTCAAACCCGACGACGCTAAATCAAATGAGATACCAGCCAACGTGACAAGAAACCTTATATCTACATTTATTTGATGATTTTGTTGAATCCGTAGCTTAGTTGGACAGACATCTGTCAAGGGTTTTCAAATTGAAACTCATTGAGGCCGCAAACTGATATTTCGGATAGTAAAACATCGTTGACTTTCAAAATATGGCAGCTCGTAATTAAAGACGCACTTTAACCTAAAGATTTAAATCTAATATTTTTATATTTGCATTTTACGCAAACATTAGATTTTTTACCTTGTCGGGAGTCAATGATTTTTTATGACAATTTTTGGTACAAGCAAGTAAACTAGCCAAAATCAACTTATAATTCTGGCACGGTCCAGGGATGACATCTGTGCGAAAACATAGGAATTTTTTACTTACCTATTTTATTTATTTATTTAATATTACTTCTCGGACAACTAACAGGTACTATGTCAAATGTTTATTTAACACGCACCCAATAACAAGTTGCCACATTCTGGAGACCTACGATATTTATCGTCTCAATAGATGGCGTTACAAAAAGGCTTCTTCGTTCATTCAAAGATGGCAATAGTAATAATGTCTTATTTTCAGGTGATATTGTTACACATTATTCAAATATATAGAACATTCAAAAATTGGATTGATAGGAAACTCAATAAGAAGGCATAATTTGTGAGCGTTGCGCAAGCGCATAAAGTGCTCACGTAGCCAGCCAATAACAGGTCGTAAGCGCTGTAGTTCCTGGTTCTCCTTTTATATTGAAACTTCGCCTGATTTGTCTCTATTTATTTATAGTTTGGCATAAAATAATATCTAAACTTTAACTACAACTTTTAATCGAACATGATATATGAGTGCCTAGATTTTTGATGATGAAAAGATCGAAACAGATCATGGATTAAATGGAGAACAAGAAGAAGAAGAATTTATATAATAAGAGTCGGTGGCAGAGCGACTAACGTGCCAATCCAGAGGTCGCGAGTTCGAATATCGCCTCGACCGATTCCGTTCACAAGCATTTATATATTATTTAGGGAATGTATGATGATTTACGATTGTATATTTTAACTAGATACATTTTAAAATATGTATGAAAAAAAAATATTCAGATTAAATGGCGGAACAGTTTACTTAATTTTTGTACAAAATAAAGTTGGTGATACCACACAAACTTGTCTTATTCCTTTATGCATAGAAAACCTCGAACATCGCGTCGACAACATGCATACCCTAGTACCTACCCTAATCACCTATCTCAAATAAACTGAAGAAGTTTTGGAAAATCGCCTTCGTAGGAAATCAACCCCTCGCTACAAAAACCAGAGATTAACTGCTTTATTATATTCAAAGAATGTTTGCAACTCCACCACACCGTGTCGCAACCAGACAATATTTCATAACACAAGTCAAGAATGTGCGACCAATCATTCCACCCCATTAGACGAGAGCCATCTGGTGATTCTGCGAGGGTAGGGGTAGTTTGCAGCGGGTTTTACAACTATAATAATAATAACCATCCCCCAACTCGTTGTACCATTTACCACCCTTAAATGTTTTTCCGTTTATGACTATTTATAATCCAATATATTGTTTTTTTTGTCAATGTTATGTGCTAATATACATTTAATGGCCTGAGAGTATTACTGCTGAAGAATCCTTGAGGGTTGCAAAAAGAGCAGACACAAAATTGTATTTTATGAGTTCAATATTAAGAAATGAAAGTATGATCGATTCTATGTCAGTATTTTACGACTGCGTATATTTTTATAGCATTATTTTTTGTAGCATGTGGCTTGTTTTATAAGAAAATAACTTGATCAATAATATAATAATAATCGAAATAATAAGTTATTTGTATAGCGCCGTTTAATGATTCAAGATCATACCAAGGGCGCTGATAGTTTAATGTTGTGTTTCTCTCTGAAACAAAGCTGTTTTTAGTCCTTTATTGAAAGTGCTCTTGCTTTGAGCACTGCGGACATCTAGAGGCAGTGAATTCCACTTAATGTAGGTCTTTGACTAAAATATTAAAGGTCGTGGTATCGCCAAAAAAAAGAAAATTAAGATTTATCAAGACTCTAATTATTTATTATTTTTATTTATATTTATTTGAACAAAACCGACAGCTTCAAAATATTACAAAAAATATACATCAACAAAGAGAATTGTAAGATAATGTACAACAAATTACATATTATGCATAAACTAAAACGAAATGAAAAGAAAAGAAAAGAAAAGAAAAGAAAAGAGAAGAAAAGAAAAGAAAAGAAAAGAAAAGAGAAGAAAAGAAAAGAAAAGAAGAGAAAAGAAAAGAAAAGAAAAGAAAAGAAAAGAAAAGGAAAGGAAAGAAAGGAATAGAAAAGATAAGAAAAGAAATGAAAAGAAAAGAAAGGTAAAAAACGAAAAGAAAAGAAAAAAGGGAAAGAAATTAAAAATAAAGAAAAAATTTAACCTTGTAGGTAAAATGAACATGTTGAAAAGAAATGAAAAAAATTCAAAATAAACGACGGGCAATTAAAAAACTATGAAATTGAGCGGAACTGTTTTCTACATATTTCACTACTTCCATTGAATTGGAAGAAATGTTTTCCGTTACATTGGTGTTTCTACGGAACATTTCCAACCTCCCCTAGGTACGTTCCGGTACTCACCATAATATAACCATTGAATTATTTATATCTTGTTCTAGGATTTACGACACGAACGAACTGTAAATATATTTTAACGATTTTCTCCTTCGCACTACACTTTGCACCAAAGCACATCCTTCGTTGTACGCTTTACTAATCAAAATATACTTAATCATTTATTCAATTTCAATCAAAAGACTACGTTGGAGAGTATCTTCAAACTAATCGTTGTTTCCAGTCATGAGAGACAGAAGGTGTGTGAGAAATGTTTAAAAATTAATTTCTCCTCTGCTGAGAATCAAAACGAAAAAAAAACCGGCACTGTTGCCCAGCGGCTTCACAACTTCACATTATACCATGGCAGTACTTAAGTATGCAATAAACTTTAAATAAAATAAACTTTAGGTATGCAATAAAATAAATTCATTATAAATTCAATTGTTCCCAGGAATAATATGATAAAATATAACATAATATATTTACCCTACATAACATAACAAAACAAATTTAATTTTATTTTGTTTTAGTTGTACTCAAATTTTGTACTTCTAAGCTCACTCCATTTTCACTGTCCTCTCAGAATAGCTAGATACCAGTGTAGTTTTTACATCTACTTTACTTTACTTCTGCTAGACTCTTCTGCGCCCAGAAAATGCTGCGTCACACTAACCAGATATCTCAATGAGGCAAGGCTTCATTCGGAGGACGCGTAGGATAGACTGAAGTTTGGGACTAGGAGAGCCGCCCCCAAGTTAATGAGATAAAGGATCGGGTAAAGCAGAAGAAAGAAAAGGAAGAATGTAACGTGTTAAAAAATGACGAGCATGTTTGTAAATTTTGCCTATCCCAATAACAAGGATATGGCATGATTGTATTTATTTTATGTATTTATGTACTTACATATATTTTCTTTTCTACCTCGCCAAAGCAAGCTGGGGTCTGCAATTTCCTATCGTCCGCCTTTTCTACAAAGCCGTTTATCTTGGCATCGCTTGCTATGCGGCAGGCTGTTGGTCTAACGCCTGCGAGTTTCAGCATATTCGAAGAACCTTGCTTTCAGGCCAAAGATTCGCTCTCATTGCACTATCCAAAGCTTACAGAACAAGCCCCACCGAAGCCCTGCCAATTTTGACAGGCTTAACCCCCCTTGATCTTGAAATTCAACGTAGAGGTGCTATTTTCAATTTATTGCGAGGCCGTCCTTCTGTCGTCGGTGACACTTCTTTTCACCCCCCTGAAAGTCAAATGTCTCGAAGCTCAATTAAGAGAAACGTGAGCGACACTCTACTAAACATTTGGCAAAACCGCTGGACGACCTGTCTAGTTGGTAGAGTTACCTTTTTATTTTTTCCTGACGTGAGGTCGCGACTGAAATCTCCTTGGGTTGTTCCAGACTTTGGATTTCTCACAGGACACTGTAACTTTAAAAGCTATCTCCATCGCTTCAACATTGCTCCCTCTTCCTCATGTCAGTTTTGTCAATGTCCGGACCAAATTTCGGATCACATCCTTTGGGAGTGTTCCCACCCAATTGTGTCCTCTTACAGATCGGAGCTCCTCGTTGCTGTCCGTGGGCCTCTTCAAGGTCCCATTGGACATGCGGACTTAGTGATCTCGAAGAACAATTACAAAGCCTTCAAACGATTTTGCCATAGATACGGTGCCTTATTATCCGAAGATTCTCACTGACTTTTCTGTTTCCAGAGATCTTGGTCACTTCTCTGATTCACTATATATATGGATCTGAAGTCGCCGACAGTCCGCAAGTGTGAATCTCAATTCGCACTTGTTGATTGTTCTTTTTGCACCATGGTGCCGAGATTGCGAATCTAGAGGGCTCCATGAGCTACTCTTCGTGCCATGCATTGTTTCTTTTTGTCATTCATTCTAGCGTTCTGCGAAGGGGCCGTTGACAGTCCCCATATGCGGAGCGGGTGGTGGTGGGAGTAGCGAATTTTCTTTTCTTATATTTCCATTTGACTACCTAGTACATACCTACATATCATTGGATGGATTATATCTACTGTACACTATATACCTATACTTTATGTGACGTATATGTCTTCTCGATAATCTTTCATATAAAAAAAAACTGCCATCAGAATGAATGTGTATCAAGATAGAATAAATGCAGTGTTTATTTTTTTCTGCCAAACCCATGATATATATCTTTCGTACAATTCGCCTGTACAATAATACGCAAATTGATGAGTTTCATTATATCTCATGATTCTCTTCATCAAATTTCTTTAATTTCAGAAGAAACAATCCTAAAATGGATCCCTTTCTAATAAAAAAGAAATCGTCGAAATTGGACGACGTGACAAAAAATTATAGCTGATTTAGCAAATTTCAGTTTTCGACAATTTCGTCATAGATCCCATCATCAAATCTCTTTAATCTCAGATGGAACTTCCCTAAAATGGATACCTTTCTAATAAAAAAAGAAATCGTCGAAATCGGACGACGTGACAAAGAATTATCGCTTAGCAAATTCCAGTTTTCGATGATTTCGTCATAGATCCCATCATCAAATCTCTTTAATCTCAGATGAAACTTCCCTAAAATGGATACCTTTCTAATAAAAAAGAAATCGTCGAAATCGGACGACGTGACAAAGACTTATCGCTGATTTAGCAAATTCCAGTTTTCGATGATTTCGTTATAGATCCCATCATCAGGGCTTGACCAAATTAAGATGGGACCAATGGGAAGATACAAGAAATCGAGCAAAGTGGTAAAAATTTATCGTTGAACATGCATAAAAAAATCACGTCGAATTGATAAGTTCTTCCGTTTTTGGATATTGGTTAAATAAGGAGACTTTATATCTTAGAGCATGTCCGGGTGGTGGAGGGTCCTCCAAATTACCAACTGTACAAAAGTAGGTACCTACCCATGTATATGAGGTAATTCCCCATTTCCCATTCTGTCTGAAAATTTACGATCTGCAATAGCTTCATTTACTTCCTCCTCCATCTTGTCTGCACCGGTCCCCCCCACTAACTTTTTGCTTTTCTTATTTTCACCCCACATTAAAGGAAACACAGCTCACTTTATTGCAACTACCTACTCGCTGTATATCTCTATACCTAACTTGAAATGATGTTAAGAGGCTATAGTAGGCTAAATAGTATATTTTGAAAATAATTTCCCTTATATCGTCAAAAGATACGTCTTTGAAATAAGGAACAGTTCAATTAATTCAATTGCATGAGTTTTTTGAATTTTGAATTTGTTTAATACTTTTCTTGTAAAATTAGTTTTAGTAAAACCCTTTTTTAATTTATATTGTATGTAATTAAAAGACTACAAGGCCAATGAAATAGATTTTTACTTCAATCGAAAGAGAATATGAAAATCTACTGGCTGAGTTTTTTATTATTATAAAATTTTAATAACTAAAAAAAACCTCTAAATTTTCCCTTTTTTTATTGTATACCATCATCAGGTGATATGCAATATTTTTACGTGTTTCATACATTAGAAGGTAATTTAGTGTGCATTTTTGCGTACATCCGTATACGCAGGGTATACAAGGGCCTTAAGGAGAAATTTCATTTGATTTGTTAGATATCTGACCGCTGGGCCAAAAGACCTGAGTTCGATTCTCGATGGAGACACAGTTTTTGATTATCTTTTCAGTCTTGATCTTTGAGACTATAAATATCCTGAGTTTCCAGTATTTGGCAACGACAGGTAGGTTCCATATTTAAATATTGTCAATGTTGACGGTTTTTATAGTGTAGAACTCCATTCTAATACGTTTTTTTAAAATACACAAAATGATTATTGTTCTACGTATGTAATTAATTTTATCTGGACGACTAGTTTTTTTATTTCGGCTGACTTATTCTAGTTTATAGGGGTCTATATGTGAATGAATGAATGAATAATATATTTCCAACAGTACAAATATTACAAAGGAACAAAATAAAGTTTAATTAATACCTAATTACAATTTTATAACATTTTTTTCCACAAATTTGGAGATTTTACTACCTCGCTAGACGGCCCGGTATTACAGTCTCAGTTTAAGAGCTAAACTCAAGTTTTACAAAAATATAGCGTATTAGTGTCCATTTAGGCCTAATCTTCCCTCAAATACGTAACTAAAACGACAAATATTTAACTCAACGTTTCTGGCGGATTAAGTACTTAACGTTGAGTCAACTGTCATTTGCTAGGCAACGCGTGTAGTTTCAGTTTCTATCACTAGAGGCGTTAGGCAACGTGTGTGGTTCAGTGTACTAGAGGCGTTAGTTGTATTGACGGTGGCGCCACACAACAAAACAAACTGACAGCCATATTGAAACGAACATTGACATTGAAATGCATTATTTTGGTGAAAAAAATTAAATATACCATGTTAGATGGTAAAACAATAGTATTTCAAGTCGTAGCGTGCCGTTTTGAAGTTCGTATTATTTGAGGTTATTTAAAATTTTACAGATAATAACCACAGAAAAAGTGAAATATGTCTATAATTGAAGATTTAGTAACTGACATGTCATATTGCACTGTAATACGAAAATGGATTCAATCTCCCCTTAACATACTAATTTGAATTTGCTATGGCTACTCTGCGATCATATGATTTGTTTTATTTTTTCTTCAAATATTCCATTCACTTAGAACATCGACAACCAGGATGAAAAACTCTAAAATCTCAATCTCAAAAAAATTAAAAAAATATAAAAATAATGTATAACAATAATTTTATGACCAATTTTGAGATAGAATATTAAATGAGAACCGGGAAATCAAGGCACCTATGGCTGTCATCGGCTGGTTTACGTGATCACTTTATGCGCTTGCGCAACGGTCGCCAATTATGTTTTTTTTGTCGAGGATACAATCCAATATATGCGAAATGCAACTATAAAAATATTTGATAGAACAATAATCATTTTGTTTAGTATAAGAACCTATTCACAGGCTCTATGTCAAATATTTATTATTTAACTCGCACTCAATAACACGTTGCCACATTCTGGAGGTTTATGATATTGATCGTCTCACAGATCCAGACTGAAAAAACAATTAAAAACTGTGTCTCCACCGGGGATCAAACTCGGGATCATTAGTTCAGGAATCAGATGTCTAACCAATTGAGCCACGAAGATCGATAATTTTAATAACCTTGTCGGTAAATGATTGATTCCATGACGTAAACTATCATATTATTTATCCGTTTAGGTTTGAAAATGAAATACTGTGAATTTCGCTACATACTCCGATTATTAATTTGAAATTTGAATTGATTGTTGCATAATGATTAGTTGTAGCATTTGGAAAATGAAATATTATATAGTATGAAGGCTGAACATTATTATGAAAAGGTACATTACAGAATATTAAAACAGCAGAAAATGCAAAAAGATATAGTTAGGAGCACAATAAAAACTAAAACGAATAGAATTGCATGGCTTGTATTTTAATTTATTTTAAATAAAAGTAAATTTACGACATACATTAAACAAATAAAATATGTTGATAAAATATAAAAATGCACTTTTATTTAATACCTGTTTTATCTTAACGACATTTTTATCGCTCACTAGTTGTTATTTTTGTATGTTACAGATACATGCGCAAAAGAAATATTATATCACAGACCTTCTGAGAATTATTAATTTTAACATACCAAACAAACGAACAATGCACACATCAACGTTCTTTTATGACAAAAAAACACCATTTTTTTTAGGTGATGTATACCCGCATACATGTCGCTGGTTACCCCTCATTGGGATATGACGTGATTATGTTTATGTAACAAGTATTTGGTATTATATTATTGTACTGAATTGATGAATTTGACTTGAACTTGCATAAAATCATATGCAAAATAAATACATATATCAGTACAAATGGTTGTCACAAAACATGACTATAAATAATGTAGAAGTGAATATCGGTCCCGTGGCTTAGTTGGTTAAAGCGCCTGTCTAGTAAACAGGAGATCGTGAGTTCGAATCTCGCCGGGACCTACTTACACAATTGTAAGTTAAGGATGTACTTTTTTTTCTTCATATTTTATACCAGTATATCGATATAGACCTAACATGATAGTCAAAGAGAAAAAATGATTAGTTGAAAAAAAAACAATTCCTTTGCAAATTTTATAAATGACATCAAATGGAATTAATTGATTAATGAAATGCTTTTTTATGGGGATTTCTCTAGTATTTTTTATATATTCTTTTCATATTTTTCTTGTCTAGATTGTAATTATTATAATAACTATATATTTGATTACATTTATAGTATTCTTAACTCTTTGCTGCACTATTAATTATTCACACACATTGGAAGAAATTGACAAATGCCAAAAATTAGTGTGCAGTGTGTTTTATGTATATATGTAAAAAAAATATAAAAATGTATACATAAGATAATAGAATTCAACGGTTATATTATACGCTTGTATCAATGAGATGACTGCGCTCCGGAAAAAAATCAAGTGATATCACCGGTAAACACGAAAGCTTTGAGAACACCCTTTTAAAGTTTTCTTCACGTTTAAATGGCATTTTAAACAAATTCGTCAATTTATATGAAAGACATAATTGAATAATTTTATCAAAATATCAAATTAATTAAGTAGACAACAGTTTTAACATAAATTGTCATCGGGAAAATTCGTACACAAACTGGTCGGCAAGTTAGTTAAAAATCGATTGCAAAATTTCAGTACATACAAACACCCGTAGTTAAAGAAAATGGTGTAAAAATGTAGTTAATGGTAAATTGTAAGAAATTGCCATATGGCACTTGCGCAGGGTGCAAGGAAGTGTTTATTTATTATTCTTATTATTAGTTTGTAACAACTCGATTTGCTAAACATATGTAAATTTTGATTCCGTAACATTAATTTTATTTCTGGATCTTGCTAAAGAAATACATGAATAAATTTAAATAAGGCCTGTTTCATAAGTATGGCGGTCGGTTCACTCTGCCTAACTCATGAGGGACATGACGTGATGGGTTGTATGTATGCATGCAGTTCAGTGAACCTGTCCTTTATAAGTGGGGGTTGTGCTGTTTGGGGGTGAAACACTCACCTGAATTATTAATTTTTATTTTCATTGGGGGGATGATGTATTTCAAACATTTTTACCTATTTATGATTCAACGAAAATATCATGGAAATTATAACGTGTTTATGTGTTTTTATAATGTGTTTGTACTTCTATGGAAATATATTTTTATTTATTATATTAAATTTATAATACATTGTATATAAAAAAAACATTAAAAAATATAGAAAATGATGCACTGTGCACAGTAAGAAAAAACATATTTTCTTTTACCAGAGTGCAAGCACTCTTGTGTATAGGAAACATTAAAAATACACAAGACTCAAAATATTATACATACATAATTATTATCTATACAAAAAAGTTCATATAATTTACATATTAGTCAAATTTAATGATTTTACACAATACACGGCATAAGCCGTTACATAGAATTATATTTTAATTATATTCAATACATGTTACATAGAATTATATTTTCTTTTAATTAACAAAATTATATATTAAAAAGAAAAATAAAAACAGAATTAACATTACATTTCATTTAAAAATTAGACAGTAATGGTCGAATATATAAAAAAATAGAGAAACAACAATAAATTGACAAAAAAAAATTTAAAAAAATGTTTTTACACAATGAAATAAGCACATACATCAATAATTTATTAATTATTATAATAACATATTGTGAAATATTTATAGGGTAATTACAAAAAAAAAACAAAGAATAAGGAAAAGAAAGAAAACTGCAAAGTTAGCTATTCAATTTGAATTCTGGAAAGACCTATAAATATTTTTTTTGAATACCGGCAGGCTATCCCCGAAAATATCTGCATCAACACACAGCTCATTTCCTAGCCTATGTAATCTCGGTATTGGAGTTTATTTTATTGTTTATTTAACTTTTGAATTCATTATATTCAGTTGCCAGTCTCAAATCTGTTTCAAGGTGGTTGAACCACACCACCCCATTATACATGTAGTAGTGCTGTGCAAAACTTGTATGAGTTAATGGGGTACATAATTGACCCACTATATTTTGTCTATCACTCGCCACATTCAAATATAAAATACATTCATTTTCCCAGCAGATTTGTTTAATTCCTGTTCAAAAACCCATTTCTACTTCAACGATAACTAAGTATTTATGCAAACGTATTCCTATATTTTTTGAAGGAATATTATTTTTGTATGAAACTATAAAAGGTTATTGGTTATTATGTTTTAACATATTTTATTCTTGGAATGAACTAGGATATATGTTATTGGTTGGTCTGTATAATCAATTTGTGCGCTAAAAATAAAATCGATATGGGAAATCACTCATAAAATAATCTGATGATTCCTCATAAGCCCAATGATTTAGCAGAAAAAACTTAATTATATATATTCCATTTTGAGAAATTGAGTTAATATGATTTTTTTTTTTTTTCAATATTAGGCACTGTCACTTCGTGGTAGAACTCCATAATTAATTAAAACTATGAATATATATTCCATTTTGAGAAATTGAGTTAATATGATTTTTTTTTCAATATTAGGCACTGTCACTTCGTGGTAGAACTCCATAATTAATTAAAACTATGAAAAAAAAAAAATTATATTTAATTTTTCCATTCTGACGATGCTCATCATAGAGCGATACCGGTGAATGGGAGTCGCGTTTGCGAAAAATTTAAGTAGAACGTAAAATTAAATATAATTTTTTTTTTTCATAGTTTTAATGAGTTAATATGATTTTTCATTGAAAAGTTTTATTGTGAAATAATGTAGAAATTATTTTATATTTGGTTCTTTATATTAGTGTAAAATCACGCGATTCTAGACGTTATTTTGATATAAAGGTGTCTATGAATGGAAGGCTGTCAATATAGTGGGTTTCAACACATTGAAGGCTGTGTTCTTCCATCATTACTCAGGGTTCATATTATAATCCAATAGTTGGTAACTGATGTTGTATCATTTTACATAAATAAATCAGGCCTTATAATATGACGTAAATTTGATTATCTCTGGCTCTTGGTCTGTTACGTTTACATTTTTAAATATTGTTTTTTTTTCTTTCAAGGTATTGCATCCTATTGGAAGATTTTTCCCAACATGAATTCAAACGGAAATGAAAAAAAAATACAAAAACCAATGGATTACAGACATATATTTGGCCTTTAGTGATTTCAGGAGGATTCCGAAGCCGAGCTCAATAACGAATATGTATTATTATTATCACAACATTTAAATTTGCTTCAGTAAAAATAGATAACTGTTGCCCAACTAGGTATACCTGTTCTAGAGCTAGCAGTGTACGTATTATTATAATATTTGACAGGAGACATTATATGTTGTACCTATTTGCATTAAAAAGGATCTAAATAATATTAACTTAATTATTGTACACAGATTAAAAAAGTGAATTGGAGTCATCTTTCGTCAGTCATATCTTTATTCAGTCGAGTCTCAGATCAAATCAAGACAGCACAAATTGGTATATTTATATGTGTCATAGGCGTCCCTTATAGGATACCCCAAGAAGACGTGGTTAAAATCGTTTCTTCATATTGTTTTATGACACTGACTAGATAATAGAAAAATCGATATAGGGAAAAAACCATTGTATTTTTAGATTTGAGGATTTCATAAAGCATTTTGTCCTTTTCACAGCGTTAATTTTTTATAAAGTTCCAAGGGTCGACCTATAAAGTATATTGGTATAAGGCAAAAATCATGTTTTCTCATATGTTGACTTTCCTTACATCCATAAATAGCCATTTCATTTTGATATCATTGCCTTCTAAGAAGCGAGCTGAACAGTTCTCAACTCGGAAGGGAATGTTGTTTGTTGTTTTTTCTTCCTACCCCCGCAGGCTTGAGGCTAGGTAGGGGTTGGACGATGGAAAGGGAATAAGATAAGGGTAAGTCGATAGAATGTGAAGGTATATAGATAGGGTGGTTGCGTGTGAAAATTTGATGAGATCACCAGCCGTTCTGTCCCGTCTGCCACACGAACACCAAAAATCGATACAAATATGTATGTACAGCAAAAGAAAAACAAAAACTATACATGACTTGTAAGATTTTATACGTAAGGTCCTACTGAAATACGCATGGAACATATTACCACATTTTCCGGAAACCAAATTCAAATATTTGATTACTTAAAGATTTCCGCTTCCATCTGATGAACGTACTTTGATATCTTAAAATCCAAAATACAGGTGGTCGTGCTTTCGCTGTGGCTGGTCCATCTTCCATGCCAACTCAGAAAAATAATATTTCGATATTTAAAAAATAATAAAAGATGCTAAAGTTGCCATTCATAACGCTATCTTAGTGCCAACCTTAAGGTATGCAAGTGAAACTTGCACATGGTAGAAGTCGCACGAAAGTAGAATAAATGCAGTTGAAATCTGTAATAGAACGATGTATGACAGGGTCAGAAATGAGGACATAAGGAAAGAATGTAGGATAAAGAAAGATGTTATTAATGGAATGAAAGTGAGCACATTGGGAGAATGAATGAGGAACGCCTGACGAAGAAAATATACATTGCGGACAGGAATGGAATGAGAGGTCGGGGCCGCCCAATTAAGGGATAGCACGTCCATCTGAACGGTATTTTGAAATACGGAAATGTTAGGCATAATCAGTGAACATTGTGCAAGCGGATAAAGTGATCACGTAAACCAGCCGATGACAGGTCGTAAGCCCTGTAGGTGCCTTGAGTTCCTGGTTTATTTATTTATTTATCCCAAAGACTCACCAACAGGCAAAGAGTACATGTATATTACAATGATATGAACGCTGTCATCATTTCTCCACAAATTGCCCAATTAGTGGTGAATACAATTTTAGCATAAAAAAAAAAACAATTTTATAACTTAAAAACTAACATAGATAATTAACAAAATGTAAGAAAAATAAAATATTTAAAAACTTAAAAGCTAACATAAAATATAAAAAATACAAAAATCGTAAGTACCACGGGGAAAGGAAGAGGAAAGGATTTGGTGTATTAAGGATAGTGCAGGTTAGCAATCAGTAAGTATTTGATTAATGGATCTCCTAAACGCATTCAGGGAAGAGGCAAAGACATCCACACTCCCAAACTTACTATTAAAATTGTGAGTGACTCTGTATAAGGGACTTCTAACTCCAGCATTACTGGTCGGAGTGTTCATATAGAACTGTCTGTAATTGCGAATTCGAGTCAACGATGGTATACAGAAGTTTACCCTAGCCAACAGAGCAGGTGCATCAAAATCAGAGTTACAGATCTTGCGCAGCGTCAATGCGTCGAGTAGCTCGCGCCTATGTGTCAGACTTGGCAAATTCATTACGCTGATGTTACGGAATCTACGCTGACCGATACGGAAAAATTTTCTTTGCAGCTTCTCAATCTCGTCAATGTACTTACTATATAGGGGGTTCCAAACAGCAGAGCAATATTCTAATTTAGAGCGAATTAAGCATTTGTATAGCAGCAATATGGAATTTACATTACTGAATTCTTTCGTTGATCTAAGAATGTAATGTTGATCTAAGAAATTTATATATTATGCATTCTTTTGGATTTCCGATAATTAAATTCACCTAAAAACCCTTTATATCACACGCGATAAGCTGCATAGAGCATAAGACGGGTTTAATATTAAGAATTTTTCAATCTTTAAACCTAATATCCATGACATTTTGCTCTATTTCTAAACATTTTATGGCATTGGATTCAATAAAATAGAAAATAATCATGTATTACATAATGTTTTATCAGTTTAATTGAATTTTAAGATCATTATCCTAGATTTTTAGAATAACATACCTATTTTAAATTTAATCTAAAATGCCCTTGAGTCGAGAACCTACAAAAACGTCGTTATAAAAATCATCTACATAACTATTACAATTATTAGAACTCCTAGCTCTTCATTTGAAGTACTTCAGCCATAGTACCTGTATTACTGTTTTGCTGGTACCTGTATTATTACAAGTTTTTATAATTTGCGTGCGAAAAGAAATTACTAAAAAAATACTAAATAATGTACACACATATTTTTTCTTACTGTTTTTTTTCCTTATTCCAATCATAACATAACTTAACGTTATTGAATGTTTTATAAAAGGCTCAAGAAAGTATAACAAATGACAAAAATGAGACCATTTATTAGAAGTATATGAAACAATGTTAAAGAACAATGCATGGTAGAAAAAATGTATCATATAATGAATGTATTATAATATAATCAATTTTAATATATAGTAAATTTAACAGAACAGAACATGATAGAATTAAATTGTGGTCACATGGAATGAATAGCAGAGATCGCCCTAAAAATGGATGACATAACTATGTAAAAGATGTTTCGTTGCGTGATGATATAGTTTTTTTTAACATGTCTACGTAGGGGACACCAGCTTTTAGGATTTGGGTCCATTTTACTCTTCCGAAGAAGCGCACTACGTTGCGTTGGGAGGGGTTTGCTATCTAGAAAAGAGTTTATTAATTCGGATTTTAAAAAAACCCGTATTGTATGTATGTATTACTTCTAAAAATAATGTTTTTCCTTTTTAAAAAAGGTACTCGGAAATAAAATCTTGTTATAAAATGAATAAATTAATTCTAACATAAAATGAATCAATTCTAAAATAGAACCCAAATTCAAAAAATTATGATTTAATTGGCATAAAAAGACAAATTCAAAAATTTGAAAAAAGAACATCTCACATAAAAGATTCAACAAAACCGATAAACCAACGAAACTGAAAATATATTTTATTCATCGAATACTAATTTTGTTTAAATCTCATTTACAAATGGAATCGAGTTGTTCCAAACTCGAGATCGAATCGAAATGAAAAATAAAAAACTTTTTATATACTTTCCTACACTATACACACAGGTAGGTACCTACAGTGTTATTTTTCCGCCAGTCATCCCTCCCTTTTTAGCGAAAAACTTTTTCGTATCTTCCATCCCTCTCTAGCCCCCCCACCTCCCGCGAGTATAGGGGTCTGAAAATAAACCAACTGTCTCGTTGTGTATCGATCCAAACTCACCTGTTTACACCCGGTGAAAATGGTACTTACAACGTTAGTACAGTTCACCAAATGACGAAATTAAATTGTATGCAACCTCTATACATTTTTTTTTGTACTCGCTTAACTAACAGGTAGGTATATACTATGAATAATATTTATTTAACAAGTAGGTACCCAATTACAAGCTGCCTCATTCTGGAAACTTACGATATTTATATCGCCTCACACATCCAGACTGAAAACAATATTTAAAACTGTATCTCCACTGGGAATCGAACCCAGATCCTTTGGATAATTATCGCCTCATAGATCCACTCATTCCGAATGTAGGTTGTGCCTTTTTAGCTGAGACGAGACTGGTGCGTCTTTGGATACACGCATGTGTCGTCTTTATTTTTATAAGTTTATGCACACCCGCACACCTATCGCTGGTTACCCCGAAAAGTTTGAAATACCGTGATGGTGTGAATGAATGAACGAATAGATCCAGACTGAAAACTCAATTAAAAACTGTGTCCTCACCGGGAGTCGAACCCGGAAGTATTTCGATCTTAAGTCAGATATATGTAGATGCGCCTTGTTAAGCGAGCGGCAATGAGTGTGTCCTCGATGATTCTCGACTACTCCCGAAGATTAACGAAGATCAACGAACCACAGCCCGCTACATGTTGATACGAACCTATGTACAGATTTATTCATGTGTTGATCGTTCAATAAGTCAAATGTTTTTAATTACTTTCTACAATATTTTTTTAAAAATAGTTTTAACTGAGGATATTTTATCAAGTTTATCCATACCACTTGGAAGGGTGTTAAATATTTTCTGTATGCTTAGTTTCAGTGTCCTTTCACCGTCGGTAATAGTTTGTCCATCTGGGAATTATCAATTTATTTTGCACAACTTGTCTGGAATTATATATATTTTTGGTAGGTAATTTATATTCATTAGAGAAGTAATGATTTAATATGAATCGATAAGTGTATAATTTGTTAACTGGAAGTAACACTGAATATCATTTCATCATTGTCTTTACATTTAGATAAATCTGATTTGGGTATTATTAGTTTTAACAATCTCGCTTGTAATGATTTAAATTATTTACCCCATCCCTTTATGCCGTACAGAATTAAGGATTCAGCAAGTTATGTATAAATTAGCTTTAATACTGTATACGGAAAATATTTCGTAATATATACAGATCAGTACATCGTCTTAAAAAGATTTTTTATAAAAAATCTCATTAAGACGATGTATGGACGAGAAGAGTGTGTATGAGACGATTCATATAATGCGTCAAAAAAGGGGTGCTGGGTGTTCCGTTCTCTCTGCCAACCCCCAATAGGAAAAGAATAAATTAAAGCAACGAATAAGGTGTGTGTGGCGCTCGGTTCTCTCGTTATTTTTTCACCTCTTGTATATTTCTCATTTTAAAACGATTAGTCGCGTGTTTAAAATGAAATGTGGTTGTTTCTGATTTAGTCGATAATCACATACGAGTAACATACATCAACCACAACTTAAATAGATTTGTATCAAATAATTACCTATGCCTTACTCGCGTTATTAAGGTTATTTTGAACAGCAAAAGCAGACATCAACAAAGGTCATTTAAAAATATTCACCAGGTACAAATAAAATAAAATCGAGACTCTTGATCGATGACATAGGCGTGAAAAAAAACGTTCACCACGCAATTGACATCCATCCTGAATCCTGACGAAGAAGAAGTCGCTTTTAAGTGATTTATATTTTTTTTATTTCATTTTGTATTGCTTCTATAGCAACTCACAGATACTATGTCAAATGATATGCTTACAAAATATATGCAAACGAGTTGGTTGTGGTCAACGCTATACTCCTCACTAACCAGTTACTTTACAAATTATTCAAATTTTGTATGGAAAATATTGAGTATTTTCATGAAATGAGTGAGATTTAAATATCTTATTATGAAAAATTGATAATTATTCTATGTCATTTTATGGAAATGATGTGCCTTTTTACCATGTTGAAAATATATATAACAAATTTTGAGTTTCCTAAGCTTGGGGTCACTTTAAAATATTTAACAGTTAAAAAAATGAGAAGCACTATTCAGATATCCTTCAAAATCTAATGGGGTCTAAACGAGTATTAGGTATACAAATTTGCTAAATTTAAAAATAATTAAATGAGTACTTTAGTCTATAATCGATAAAGTAGAATAAACTTGTACAAAGCACAGAGTACACAACACATATTATACACAGATACATTACAATGTCAGCATGATATTAGTTGATAATCTGCAATAAAAAAATAGCTTTATACTTTGCTGCTATTGCTTTGTGGCACATTTTAACTAATATAATTAAATAAAATCTCTTAGTTTTTAACCACGTTGAGTATATTTATATGTCAACTAGTTTCGGAGACGTAACCGCTCCTTCGTCCGGACAAACTTATACTAAACTTAGATACTATGTACATAATGTGACCCGTGTGCCTAAATTATGTATCGGTAAGTTGAAGGGCGGAGCTTACATTATTGAAAGCAGAGGTTGTCAACGGAAAAATATTAAATAATGGAGTATTGTTTAAATGTACTTGATTATTAATTATTTTTTGTTTTGTATTTAAGGCTTTTTTTATCTCTAATGCCTCCAAGTTATCCAATCTTAAGCCCTCTTTATTTATATGCAAGATTTTATATCCCGTTTGATTATTGAAAGCATGATTATTTTCAATCAAGTGATTTGCAAACTCTGAGAAATTGTTACTTTTTAAACATCTTAAATGCTCCTTAATTCTAATGTCAAAATTTCTACCTGTTTTACCTATATAAAAAAATTGGCAATCTTCACAATTTAATCTATAGACACCCGAATTACTTAATACCGTGTCTTTATCTTTATTATTTTTTAAAAAAGTTCCTAGGTTATTACCAGTATAAAAGGCTGGTTTTAAATCTGGTGGTAAGTCTTTTATTAGCACTGATTTTATTTTATCATTTATAAAAAGCATTCTCCGCCATTTTTGATCATTTGTGTTTATACATTCTTTACCGCTGTACAAGTAATTGATTATATTTTGTCTCTTTTGTATTTTATTTTTTATATTACTTATTATATTTAAGTCATAACCATTATTAATCGCGATGTTTTTAATTGTATTTAATTCTATATTGTAATTTTCTACTGTCATTGGAACATTTTGTAGCCGATGTAACATTGCATAGAAGGCAGACAACTTATGTGATAGAGGATGATTTGATGAATTATGTATAACTGTGTCTGCGTATGTAGGTTTACGATAAATACTGAAGTCGATTGCGTTATTTTTTAAGGAAAGAGTTAAATCTAAGAAGTTCAAAGTGGAGTTATTGTCTATTTCAAGAGTAAATTGAATATTTTGGTGAAACGAATTAATAAATTTTAAAAACATATTTAACTGGCGAATACTACCCGTCCAAATACAAAAAATATCATCCACATATCGCTTCCACAGTTCTACATACTTCAACAAAGGTGACTTACTATTAAAAATCTTATTTTCTAAATGGTTTACAAAAATATTTGCTATTAATGGGCTAGCAGGTCCTCCCATCGGGAGACCTTCCTTCTGTTTATATAAAACGTTATTAAATTGGAAATAATTCTGATCAAGACACAAATTGAACAAGCGTATTAAATCATTACTCAAATCACCCGGTAAGTTTGCATTTACCAATATATCATTAATCAGGGATTTGCTTTCTGCTACTGGAACGTTAGTAAACAAGCTAACAATGTCAAATGACACTAAACGGGCATTATGAGGAAGTTTCTTATCTCTAAGGTGATTTACCAGTTGTAAGGAATTATTAATACTATAAGTAGGTTGAAAAATATTAGCATTATTAACAATAGATATTATGGTCGAAGCTAGTTTAAATGTTGGGGCATTGTAATACGATACAACAGGTCTAATTGGTTTATTATCCTTATGTAGTTTCAATAAGCCATAAAGTTTTGGGGGTTTTGGATTCATCAACACTAATTGGGATTTACCATTATTTTTTATGGCATCACTTTTACACGATTTCAATTCCCTTTTTAATTTTTCTTGGTAATTGTTTGTGGGGTCCTTGTGTAACACTTCAAAGTTATTATCTTGTAAAAAATCTTGAATTTTAATCTCATAATCACTTTTGTTCATAATAACAGTTGTATTTCCCTTATCTGCTTTTGTCAGCGTCAAGTTCTTTTCTTTTAAATTATTACGAATATTTTTCATTAATAGGAACTCTTTTTTATTTTTATATGAATTATTATTGTTGTTTGGTGTATAATTGTTTTTTAATGTTTTTGCACACTTGTAATGATATTCTTTTGGTTGATATTTAAATGCTGTTTCTAAATCAACTGCTAAATTTTCAATTGCATTATGTGTATTATTATTTGTATAATGAAGGTTATATTTTAGACCTTTTGAAAGCAACTCTAATTCATCTGATTCAAACTTATGAGTGGATAGATTAACGACACGGTCATAGAATTTAAAGTCACTTTTTGACGAAGTAGTATTCTCTTCAGTGCTGTTTTTTAATTGTTTCTTATTGTTTTTGCTATCAATTAATTTTTGTAGTTTTTTGCGTATCACAGTTTTCTTCTTAAATGCATCCACGCTTGCAAAATGGCGAACTTTATCATCTAGTAAGTCCCATTCAACTGGATGTAATTCATGCGTTAATTCACAATGTAAAATTTTTAGACGAAGTTTTATGTTGTTCCGATTTTTAAATGCGTTTTTCAAATCCTCTTTTAACCATGCTTTTTCCGCTTTACTTTGGGCACTTTTACTAAACACTTCACTTGCTTTTCTGAATCTACATTTGATGTATTTTGGAATAACGTTCGATTTCAAACACATTTGATAAAAATAAATGTTCAAACACACGATTCTGTACATAATATACTGTTTTTTGTACATTTTAGCTTTTTTAGCCGTACTCGCTGATATAATATCTTTATACTTTGCTGCTATTGCTTTGTGGCACATTTTAACTAATATAATTAAATAAAATCTCTTAGTTTTTAACCACGTTGAGTATATTTATATGTCAACTAGTTTCGGAGACGTAACCGCTCCTTCGTCCGGACAAACTTATACTAAACTTAGATACTATGTACATAATGTGACCCGTGTGCCTAAATTATGTATCGGTAAGTTGAAGGGCGGAGCTTACATTATTGAAAGCAGAGGTTGTCAACGGAAAAATATTAAATAATGGAGTATTGTTTAAATGTACTTGATTATTAATTATTTTTTGTTTTGTATTTAAGGCTTTTTTTATCTCTAATGCCTCCAAGTTATCCAATCTTAAGCCCTCTTTATTTATATGCAAGATTTTATATCCCGTTTGATTATTGAAATAATTAATAATCAAGTACATTTAAACAATACTCCATTATTTAATATTTTTCCGTTGACAACCTCTGCTTTCAATAATGTAAGCTCCGCCCTTCAACTTACCGATACATAATTTAGGCACACGGGTCACATTATGTACATAGTATCTAAGTTTAGTATAAGTTTGTCCGGACGAAGGAGCGGTTACGTCTCCGAAACTAGTTGACATATAAATATACTCAACGTGGTTAAAAACTAAGAGATTTTATTTAATTATATTAGTTAAAATGTGCCACAAAGCAATAGCAGCAAAGTATAAAGATATTATATCAGCGAGTACGGCTAAAAAAGCTAAAATGTACAAAAAACAGTATATTATGTACAGAATCGTGTGTTTGAACATTTATTTTTATCAAATGTGTTTGAAATCGAACGTTATTCCAAAATACATCAAATGTAGATTCAGAAAAGCAAGTGAAGTGTTTAGTAAAAGTGCCCAAAGTAAAGCGGAAAAAGCATGGTTAAAAGAGGATTTGAAAAACGCATTTAAAAATCGGAACAACATAAAACTTCGTCTAAAAATTTTACATTGTGAATTAACGCATGAATTACATCCAGTTGAATGGGACTTACTAGATGATAAAGTTCGCCATTTTGCAAGCGTGGATGCATTTAAGAAGAAAACTGTGATACGCAAAAAACTACAAAAATTAATTGATAGCAAAAACAATAAGAAACAATTAAAAAACAGCACTGAAGAGAATACTACTTCGTCAAAAAGTGACTTTAAATTCTATGACCGTGTCGTTAATCTATCCACTCATAAGTTTGAATCAGATGAATTAGAGTTGCTTTCAAAAGGTCTAAAATATAACCTTCATTATACAAATAATAATACACATAATGCAATTGAAAATTTAGCAGTTGATTTAGAAACAGCATTTAAATATCAACCAAAAGAATATCATTACAAGTGTGCAAAAACATTAAAAAACAATTATACACCAAACAACAATAATAATTCATATAAAAATAAAAAAGAGTTCCTATTAATGAAAAATATTCGTAATAATTTAAAAGAAAAGAACTTGACGCTGACAAAAGCAGATAAGGGAAATACAACTGTTATTATGAACAAAAGTGATTATGAGATTAAAATTCAAGATTTTTTACAAGATAATAACTTTGAAGTGTTACACAAGGACCCCACAAACAATTACCAAGAAAAATTAAAAAGGGAATTGAAATCGTGTAAAAGTGATGCCATAAAAAATAATGGTAAATCCCAATTAGTGTTGATGAATCCAAAACCCCCAAAACTTTATGGCTTATTGAAACTACATAAGGATAATAAACCAATTAGACCTGTTGTATCGTATTACAATGCCCCAACATTTAAACTAGCTTCGACCATAATATCTATTGTTAATAATGCTAATATTTTTCAACCTACTTATAGTATTAATAATTCCTTACAACTGGTAAATCACCTTAGAGATAAGAAACTTCCTCATAATGCCCGTTTAGTGTCATTTGACATTGTTAGCTTGTTTACTAACGTTCCAGTAGCAGAAAGCAAATCCCTGATTAATGATATATTGGTAAATGCAAACTTACCGGGTGATTTGAGTAATGATTTAATACGCTTGTTCAATTTGTGTCTTGATCAGAATTATTTCCAATTTAATAACGTTTTATATAAACAGAAGGAAGGTCTCCCGATGGGAGGACCTGCTAGCCCATTAATAGCAAATATTTTTGTAAACCATTTAGAAAATAAGATTTTTAATAGTAAGTCACCTTTGTTGAAGTATGTAGAACTGTGGAAGCGATATGTGGATGATATTTTTTGTATTTGGACGGGTAGTATTCGCCAGTTAAATATGTTTTTAAAATTTATTAATTCGTTTCACCAAAATATTCAATTTACTCTTGAAATAGACAATAACTCCACTTTGAACTTCTTAGATTTAACTCTTTCCTTAAAAAATAACGCAATCGACTTCAGTATTTATCGTAAACCTACATACGCAGACACAGTTATACATAATTCATCAAATCATCCTCTATCACATAAGTTGTCTGCCTTCTATGCAATGTTACATCGGCTACAAAATGTTCCAATGACAGTAGAAAATTACAATATAGAATTAAATACAATTAAAAACATCGCGATTAATAATGGTTATGACTTAAATATAATAAGTAATATAAAAAATAAAATACAAAAGAGACAAAATATAATCAATTACTTGTACAGCGGTAAAGAATGTATAAACACAAATGATCAAAAATGGCGGAGAATGCTTTTTATAAATGATAAAATAAAATCAGTGCTAATAAAAGACTTACCACCAGATTTAAAACCAGCCTTTTATACTGGTAATAACCTAGGAACTTTTTTAAAAAATAATAAAGATAAAGACACGGTATTAAGTAATTCGGGTGTCTATAGATTAAATTGTGAAGATTGCGAATTTTTTTATATAGGTAAAACAGGTAGAAATTTTGACATTAGAATTAAGGAGCATTTAAGATGTTTAAAAAGTAACAATTTCTCAGAGTTTGCAAATCACTTGATTGAAAATAATCATGCTTTCAATAATCAAACGGGATATAAAATCTTGCATATAAATAAAGAGGGCTTAAGATTGGATAACTTGGAGGCATTAGAGATAAAAAAAGCCTTAAATACAAAACAAAAAATAATTAATAATCAAGTACATTTAAACAATACTCCATTATTTAATATTTTTCCGTTGACAACCTCTGCTTTCAATAATGTAAGCTCCGCCCTTCAACTTACCGATACATAATTTAGGCACACGGGTCACATTATGTACATAGTATCTAAGTTTAGTATAAGTTTGTCCGGACGAAGGAGCGGTTACGTCTCCGAAACTAGTTGACATATAAATATACTCAACGTGGTTAAAAACTAAGAGATTTTATTTAATTATATTAAAAAAATAGCCTTTAAAATAGCGAAATCATAACTCCCCACTATAACCCCTTGGGTTAGTGAGGAGCAAAAATGTTACTACTACTGAATATCTTATGAAAAATAAAATTAAATATGAACACATAAGTATAAAACTACAGAGTATTTTTGACTATTTAAGCTTGTCAGGCTTATCAACTGGTCCAGTTGATTATTGCCTGATTAGCCGAAACGGTCGTCGATAGACAAACACAAGTACTTTGTGAAATGTATGTGTTCATATTTTTTCTAATTTTTAAGGAATTCTACAAATGAGATTACGTTTCAATCGACAGATTGAAAACTGCTGATCTCAATAACGTCCAATAACAAGATGTCACATTATGCATGCTTAAAATGTTTATCGTCACACAGATCCAGACTACGAACGCAATTATAAAATGTGTCTCCACCGGGAATTGAACCCGACATCTTTTTGCTAGCAGTCAGATGTCTAATCAGCTAAGACACTCGCCATGAATAACAAATAAAACCATTCGTGTCGAATAACTCTCAAGTGAATTAAAAACAAAGCGATTCATAAAATTATTAAATACTCTTAAAATATTCATAACATTATGTTCATCTTCTTCAGTAATCTACAGTTAGTTATATAATGATTTTGTATTTTGTACAAAAATTAAAAAAAAGCGTTTAATTTTTGTTTGAATAATTGTGTAGTAATGGGGGTAGCAAAGCGCCAGGACTGTATTAGGGTTAAAAAGAATCCTTGAAGGGTTGGTCTGTATATAATATGTATCTATGTGTATACAAAGGCAACCAAATTATACGCTCAATTAACTTGCTTCTCCACTAAAGAAAATTCAACTCGTCTCTTGAATATATTTTTCCTACCGCTTTTTTTCTTCATAATAAGTTTCTATTCGTACTCTGATAAACCGACTTATTTTAAAATGCAAGTCTCGTTTCATTTTCAAAGCAGACGAAATAAAAATTGAAAATCCGCAACGTAGACAGTTTTTTGAGTTCAAGTCTACGTCTTTATTTTTGATACCTTAACAGAAGCGTGGAAGAATGGAGACGTTGGAAATTTAAGGAATCTACAGGGATTACGAACTGCTATCGACTGGTTCACGAAATGATTTAGCACAATATTTACTAATTATGTAATATTTTGTTGAATAATTTTATTTTTATTTATAAGCATTGCCTATCTCTTGTGGCGAGTTGGTTTTTTTCAACTAACCAAATTTTTCATCCCAGAAAAGCAAAAGTTTCAGGAGATCTAATTTTAAATATACCATGTTATAAGCTTCTAAGCTAACCGCTTCTTCATCAAGCTAATTCACAATCACCGTAATAAGAGAGCGGTCAGCTAAAAAAAACCTGCAGCAAAATTTATAAAATATACCTACCTATCAACATTTATTGTAAAATTTCTATGTTGCATAAAAAATAATTATTTTTATGTGCCTATTACAATTTTGGTTGGTTGAAAGAAATTGCCTTGCGAAAAATGCATTTGTCGTGCTTCCTTTCGTAGGGTAAAGCACACCCACTCACCTGTCGCTGGTTTCCCTGTATCGTGGAATATGCTATGATGAAATTTTATTTCTAATCATCATTGCTAAAACAGTCGACCATTTATCTGAGTTTAATAACTTCAAGAGAAATCATTTTTTTCACATTACTGCGTGGAAAAACATTTCTCATAAAAAATACAAATCTTGAACAATGATCAAATACGATTTGGTAAACAGGTATTCTGGAAATGTCTAAAAGAAATATATTTTTCTGTGAAAGAAATTCTCGCCTTTCTGTAGATGGAAATAATTAATCTGACATAATGTTATTTTGCCCAGAATAACTCGCCGACAATTTCTTTTGTAAGATGAAAAAGTTAATTCTCCGAGAGAAGTTTTGGAGAGTTATTTGAAACTTTACGTAAGGCAGGTGGTACCTACTTAATGAGCTTCCAAGAGGTGGGATGGATGACTCCATACTATGGTTTATTTATGTATTTTTTTTTATTTCCATAATAGAGCACAATTTATTCAATATAACAACAAATAAATATATAAAATAATGGAATTTATTATCTCACTAGGCGATGCCTGTTCTGAGGTAATATAACAATATTTATGAAATACATTTTTGCTACATAAATTTTCAATAATTTAAAATTTAAGTATAAAAACATATAAAACTATAAATAGTCCAAAACACCATTTTTAAAATCATCCTTAAGAAACCTTTTGATTATCCAACAAACCAACTTTATCAAGATTTTTATGTTCTCAATATAAATTCACTTTTTAAAAGAGCCTCTCTTTATCAGATATTTAAAGACCATTTCATAAGTAATTTATATCCAGCCTCTAATTCAAGAAAGCATCCAAGAAGTGAGACCAAAACTTGATATACCATTACTAAAAACAACTACCGGCCAGCTCCATTATACATACAAAGGTGTTGAATGGTTTAATGAGCTGAACGGTAAATATAAATTAAGTACAACAACTGATTTTGAAAACTATAAAATTGCTGTTAAGTCTCTTTTTGTTTTATAACTTCTTCATTGACATATTGAATATTTTATGTATTTTAATAGCATGTTTTTTTCAATTCTTTATTTCTTTTGATATTATGTATATTATTAGTTTTTGATTAATTATGATAATAATGAAGATTAATTTTTGGTTTATATAAGAATCCCCCCCAAAGCACAAGTGTAAACTCTTTTTGGGGGGTAATATAAATAAAATATTTTTGTGTATGCTATATAAGTATTGTAAATTGATTTATTATTATATTTTATTTCAAATTTCAAATAAATAAATAAAATAAAATATGTAAAGAACAATTGATAACTAAACAAGTGGACCAAAAAACATTTGTATTTATGAGGGTGAGGGTGTGTTAGCATGTGTAAGACGACAATGTGGGGATATGTGTAATAATGATGTATGATGGCGTAAAAAACTATCTCTTTCGTAGTGGATAAATCATCTTAAAACAAACGTTAACTCTCTCTGACACTTCTCTCCCATTCCGAATCAACCAATCAGTAACCAGCTTTCCAAAATTATGTCCACTCGGCTGGACTAAGTCCAAGATATCAGATACAACTCTATTATATATTTTGGGTGCTCCTGGCCAAAAGCAGTCTGTGTATGAATATACCTATATTTTTTTATATATTCACAAAAGTAAATTTATTGTTATACTACACTGAAAAAACCTGGCTACCTGCGTTTTAGCCAAACTTTTGTTTTCAGTAATAAAGGTTTATCTATTTATAACTGTACAAAACCAAATGTTTTGTAGTCACTACAGTTTGTTTAATTTTAACACGAAATTTTGTTAATATTAACAAAATAAATCAGAGTAGTTATCGCGAATTTACTATATTTTTCAGATTTAAAAGTCATTGGATGTGATAAAAACATTGATATATTTTATAGGTAATATGAATATAGGTTATAGAACGATGTATAACAGAGTAAGAAATGAGGACACAAGGAAAGAATGCAAGATGAAGAAATATGTAATTAATAGAATGAAATATAACACATTGAGATTGTTTGGGCACTTGGGAATAATGAATGAAGAACGCCTGAAGAAAATAGTATACAAAGCTGACAGGAACGGAATAAGAGTTCGGGGCGCCCAAGAATAGGATGGTCCCGACCACGTGAAGGATATTCTGAAAGACGGAAATGTAAGAAACATGAACAACAGACGAATATCTATGAGACGATGAATGAAAGTTGACGTGTGTGTCATGATAAAAAAAATGTCACGTTCGGTTCTCTCTGCCTACCCTTTCAGAAACATGGTGTGATTGTGTGTATGCATATACCATTTATGTTATTTCACAGTAGGTATTCAGTATTCAAATATGTATACCTATTTCTTTAACGTGTTCTGTAATTTTAATTTAAACAACTACGTGGTTCGTGTAAAAATATTATCCTTCTGCAGTCCTTCTCCATATTACATTAATTTTGTAATATTAATTGTATTTTGTTTTAGGAAAATAAAAAACAAAGTAAGTGTATCAAAGACATGCCCCATGTACGTAATGTAATGTCACATATAAAATGGGGTTTATGTGTCTGGCCAAAGAACCACAACAAGATTAGGGTGTCAGGACAAGGATTAGTTATGGAAGATATTGGTATCAACAGGAGATGTTGGAAATTTAGGGTGAGAAAACAACACATCCCCATAGACTTATTCAAGTTTGAATTTATTTTTAGAAATTAAGGCAAAAACAATAGCTAAAGCCCTTATAATTTTCACGCGGCATACAATTTTATACAATCTACAATGTTATAACTGAATCAAAATAATTCAGTTACTAGTTGCATGTAACACATGAGATCCAACTGTCAATAGCGATAGTATGTATAGTTGAAAAATAAGTACCAAACTATAAACCCATAAATTCAAATTATTGAATATTTAAGGATATTTTATTTTCTATACAACACATGTAGGTATGTATGTGAATATAGGACAGTATGGAGGTCAGTCCTTTTTTCTACCCAGAATATGAAAACAGCATGATGGTATGTATGTATGCTTGGAGATTTAAGTATCAAACTATTAAGTCTTCTTACATATTATGTATAGGCGACTGCCATACAAATTGTATGAAGCGATGTCGTCACTAAATTCAATTATTATAAAAATTGTAAAAAAAAATTGGGATTGACTTCTACATTATTAATATTTTTTATAGAAAATTAAATTATCTAGTTGAGGTGTTTCGGCTTTTTTCGATATTTTTAAAATATTTGGAAACATAGGCAGTTAAACTCATAAATTTAGAATAAACAAATATTTTTCTTAATAAAAAATGTTTGAGAAACCCTGGAGTTTTTTTGAAAAAAACTTATTTGAGATTTCGTATTTGTCTATGTTTATACCAATTTTCAGCGTTCTAGCTTTTATGGTTTCTGAGATATATGGAAAAATAAACCAAAAATTCAAAACTTGATAACCCCTGATTGAAACAAAAATTCAAAATTCTGAGTATAAAAGTTTTGTAGGCTTATAACTATTTATATATTCTGAAATTTTGGGCTCTGTAAATTGAGCTGATCAAAAGTTATATGGGGGGGGGGACACACAGACACGAAATGTTCTACTGCGAATTCTGAGTAAATCCGTATATGGAACATATATGCTGCGAAGCCTCTAAATTGGTGTTTTTTGACTTCAAAGTTGGAAAAGCCGTGAAAAAAGTAGACCCTGCATACAATTCCTTCATACACGCGATTTGGATTTAAACTGCCTCTTTCTTCAAAAGAATTTCATTCTCTTGAACGAATCGACAGTTGGATAACATTGAAGTAGTTGATTATAGAACTGTGAACAAGTCAGTTATAACAATGTATGTATTAGTTGATTATATTCTTACTGTAAGTTGAGAGATCCGTGAACAAGTCAGTTATAACATTGTATGTATTAGTTGATTATATTCTTACTGTAAGTTGAGAGATCCGTGAACAAGTCAGTTATAACATTGTATGTATTAGTTGATTATATTCTTACTGTAAGTTGAGAGATCCGTGAACAAGTCAGTTATAACATTGTATGTATTAGTTGATTATATTCTTACTGTAAGTTGAGAGATCCGTGAACAAGTCAGTTATAACATTGTATGTATTAGTTGATTATATTATTTTTGTAAGTTGAGAGATCTGTTAACATGTCAGTTAGAACATTGTATTATTATTATAGTTGGATAACTTGTATAGCGCCGTTTTCATGGAAAATCACCTCAAGAGCGCTTTACATTAAATTAATTAAATTAAGTGTAAATTGTAGTAGTTGATTATATTATTTCTGTAAATTGGGAGATCCGTGAACAACTGTTTTATAACATTGTAGTACGTAGTTGAAATTGGATTAAATAGTATAAGGTTTAAAATAATAATAGTCTGATGAACGTTCGAAAAACTAAAAAGTGGTTGTAACAAAGTTAAAATTTTCCCCATTCAAGCAAGTCAAAAATAGCAACTCATCCTCGGGCCTTTGAGGTACTCCTTCAAGGATTTTGTTATTTAAAGTTAATGTGACGTCACGTACCTTGAGGAATCCTAAAAAATTAAATTTGCGTACCAGAAGTGCCGATCCCAGATGAACTGGGAAGAGGCAAAAAAGATAAATCAGATTAAGACGATTAGTTTCAAACTAATACAGACTGTTAACATGTACATTAGAACTCGTTACATCTTCGCCAATTATCCAAATTGTTCATTCAATTACCCCCTGTCCCAATATCTTCTATCCCCTCACTTTCCCCCTTTGACGTCTATTTTCCGATCGTTCCCTCATTTCCTGGACTAACGTACCAATCCAGCCAGTACGTATCAGACGTCAACCCTTGAACCACCGCACAACCCTCCCGAATAATTCCGCCTAATGATAATCAAACATCTCCACAGAAGCGACGCGTGGCGTCCAGAGGGTTGTTTATTTTAAGGGAGTAAGGCTCTATTTATTTGGTTTGTTGTAAGTTTTGTCTTTTATAATTTCCCTTTTGGTTATGTCGCTATAAGTACCAACGAACTGTTGTGTATTTAACTTATTAAGACGCAAAAATCTCTTTATCGAATTAAAATAGGTACTACTGTTTGCATTGTTGCTATATTTGAACAAAGAAAAAGAAGAATACGATACAATTTTTCATAAAGACCTGTTTTGTGAAATGAAATATCGTATCATAGTGCTTCTCAGGCATTAAACATATATATGTACAATAGTTGCTTGAGGAGCAATTTGATACGATAGTTGAAAAAAAGATGTTTTTCTTAGTATAAAAGTTTGAAATAATCTGGAACTTTTTCATAAAAACTAGTTTGAGATATTGAATTACATTTTTACAAATTATTTTGATTTTTTTATTTTATACTCTTTCTCGGCCAACTAAAAGGTACGACATATGTCGAATATTAATTTAACACCCTTCATCCAATAACAAGTTGCCACACCGTGGAGATTTGTGATATTTATCGTCTGAAAGATCCAGACAGACGTAAGTACTATGTCGAATATGAATTTAACACGCTTCCAATAACAATAAGTTGCCAACCATGGAGACTGGTGACGTTTATCGTCTCACAGATCCAGACTGATAACACAATTAAAAACTGTGTCTCCGCTGGGAATCGAACCCAGGAATCTGATATCTAACCAACCGAGCCAAAAAGACCGACTTTAATTGAGTTGGTTTTATACGTCTTTATATTTGACAGAATCAAGGTTTTGATGTAAATGAAGATGTCTAAGAACTCTTAATTGACACTCCTTCCCCATCATCTCTCACATCCCATAACCTCTATCTCCATCCTTTCTTTTTTGCTGTGATTTTACATTTAATAATGTTACGAGTTTATGGCCCGGTATTACAGTCTCAGTTTAAGAGCTAAACTCAAGTTTTACAAAAATATAGCGTATTACAGTGTCCGTTTAGGCCTAATCTTCCCTCAAATACGTCACTAAACCGACAAATATTAAACTCAACGATTCTGGCGGATTAAGTACTTAACGGTGAGTCAACTGTCATTTGCTAGGCAACGCGTGTATTTTCAGTTTCTATCACTAGAGGCGTTAGTTGTATCGACGGTGGCGCCACACAACAAAACAAACTGACAGCCATATTGAAACGAACATGGGCATTTAAAAGCATTATTTTGGTGAAAAAATTAAATTTACCATGTTGGATAATAAAACAATAGTATTTCAAGTCGTAGCGTCCCGTTTTGTAGTTCGTATTATTTGATGTTATTTAAAATTTGACAGATAATAACCACATAAATAGTAAAATAAGTCTATAATTGAAGATTTAGTAACTGACATGTCATATTGCACTGTAATACGGAAATTGATTAAATCTCCCCTTAACATTCATCTTGAATATTTTTATTATTGCATATGCGCATTGCATATGAGGGATCTCATTAAAAAGGCATAATTGGTGAATGTTCCGCAAGCGCATAAAGTGATCACGTAAACCAGCCGATGACAGGTCGTAAGCCCTGTAGGTGCCTTGATTTCCCGGTTCTCCTACAGTAAATATTCCAACTTCGTCTCTATTGAGATAATTAAAAATCTGTTAATAAATTAATCTTGAGTTTAACAAACTCAATGAGTTGAGGGCCGACTGTAATACCGGGTATATATCTGTTTGTTTTTTGTTATAAATTTAATAAAGGTACCTACCACAACACTTTTCATGACCTCGTGCTTTGGTTGGTTTAAATAAATTGCCTCATGGCATTAAACCCGCACATTTTAGTACATGAAGTAAAATAAATAAATCATAGAATGAATGAAAGGGTTGAGTGTAACCTGGAGGAGGGTATTGTTATCAAAGGGTTCAGTAATAATTTCAGTAATAAGGGTTCAGTTCCCCAAGACATGATTTTATTTTATTTTATTTCAGAAAACTACAGCTTTGTTAATTGTTTCGTTTCATTTGGCGCTATTAAAATTATTACAAGCCAATATTGTTTTCTTCAATTTAAATGAATGAATTACAAATATTCAACTAGTATGCTGAGCAGTAGGTAAAAGAATAACAATTATAAGAGAAGAAAAAAAAACAATTGATAATAAAAAAAATGCAATACATAATGAAAATAAAATGGGGAAAAGGAGGGATTATTGGAGTGAAGGATAGAGCTTTTTTGAAGGAATTAGGGAAGTGGGTTGAATGATGCGATGGAATCTATATTTAAATTTGAAGCTGTCGTAAGATCATCCCACCATGCTAGACGATGGCTTAGTCACAAGGAAAGAATGAATAAAAATCGACCGAGAAATAAAATTCATTGAAAAATAATGAAATAAGAAGTCAGCCATTATAACTTAGCTGTCTTATTTTAGTTATATACATACTTATTGATTACGAAAATTTATTTGTAAATTTTCGTAATCAATATAAATTATCCTATTGAATAATGCATGGAGTTTTCACTGGCACTCTAATAAAGCAATGCAATATTGTTTTTTTTATAAATTATATAGTCTATAGAACTATCAACCAATAAAAAAATAAACATTATTCTGAAACATGAATAAGTCAGACGGAATTACAGGCAAGCATATTTGATGAGATTATGTATGTATGAATGCTAATATAATATTTGTGTGGAGTAAGGTTTTTTTCTGTCTAAAACAATAATAGAATCGTGGTGTTTTGGTATAAAGTATTTATTGAATTGTATAATCCTAAAAATTATTAAGTAGAAAATATATGTATTCAAAATTCAATATGTTCAATAACTTTGACTAAGGTTCATATTACAAGAATTATTTGAGAAAAATGTAAGTAAAAAATGTAATACCTCAACTTTTTCTTACATTATTCTTAAATAACTCCCGTAATACGACCCTTAGTCCTCATAAACCATAATGTGAATTTGATTGTGAATAGGTTGAAATATAAATCTGATCAAAAGGGAACACTGTGAACACGGATACGAACGGGTCTCTAAAAACTCAGAGCATATTATATAGTATTGCTTCACCTCAAATATCAAAGTGTATATTTTTTTTTCTTACCTGTATCTGTTGGTATCGCTGATCCAATGCGATTGGCTAGTCCTCGCACTCCCGCGGCTAGTTTCTGGGGCGAAGCCCCCAACAGCGCCCCCTGCAGCCTGCCCAGTGCTGGGCTCTCGGCGCTTCCAGAACCCTCCACCCTGGACGATTTCAAGAAACTCCCTTGAACCCGCTCTGACTCTTAACCAGAATTAGCAAATACTGCTAGTCACACGTTGAGAGATTGCTCAGTGTTGTCAAACCGTCGATTTTACTGTCCCATTTAATTATTTTTTAAATTTATATTTCGTTGTTTTCAACGCCGATTATTTTTTGTCTGTTGTTGTTTTCATTTATAATTTTACAAAATACTCATCAAACATTTAAAAGTTCAATATTTTTTATAATTTTCCAGTCTTATATATTTTTTTTGTAATCTATCAAACGCCAAAAATGTAGCGTATGATTAAATTATCTGATATGTATTTATAGTCAGTCGTCAAAATGGCGTCATAGAAACAAGATGGCGCCCGTCGATAATGGCGAATATTCTCTGTCTTCTTCCCTCCTTGTCAAGTCGAATTTTTAATGGCACTTTCCTTGATGATATGTTTTTGATTTTACATTTTTTTTCCCTATTTATAATTTATCACTTATTTTTTAATTGATATGTATTTAATGCATGATTGACTTTTTTTAAGTTTTGGTGACCGAGCGAGATGAAATCTAAAAATAATAATAAATGATGTTATATTTCATATGTAGGTACTATTAATATATAATATATTTCAATAAAATATTTGTGATGTAGAATGAATATTAATGTTTATTTAAAATGATACTTAGTTATGTTTATTTGTTGTGTGCTATTTATATAAAATAATATTTTGTTTGATTTGTTCTATTTTTAGAAAATAATAATTTTTTTATACATTCTAAAATAAAATTATTCTTCTTTTGTTTTTAACGTAGTATATTTAAGAATTAATTTTTACATAAAGGGAAAGGTTATAATAATTAGAAAAACAAACAAAATAAAAATCAGAAGTATTCAAACATGTTTGTATTATATTATTTCTATCAAAAGAACATGTCTTTTAAAATTCTCATTCTTTACTTTTTTTGTAAATAAATATGTTATAAACTCTAAAATTATTAATTTGGCGTAGATACAAAACATTTTTTTACTAAAATTTTTATCATGGTACAAAAATGTATTTTAGTTTTCTGCTAGAATTACCCACTATTAAGTTTTGATACAAATTAAATTAAAAAATGTGTGTTTTTTTAACATCGATTACGTAAAAGTGGCATAGTTTAATTTTCCGTCTCATTCTAACCACACTTTTTCTACTTCCTGTCCCTTTCTTTCCAAATGATAGCATCTTCGTCCATACCACTACACGGAAAATTGACCTCAAAAGCCTTCCGCTACGGCGAAATCTACCTTACCGACAGGAATTTCAACACACGCCGTCTCCCTCTCACACACGCGTTCTGATACGCTCCTCTCTCTCTAATCGAACCCTTGATTACGTAACCGGAAAATCTCTAAAATGTATAAGGCACCTCTTGACGTCTTATGTAACGAATTTAAAATTAGAATGTAGGTCAAATTCGAATCGTAAAAAATTTCGAGCTCAATTTTGAAATATATAATTTTAACGAATTCGATATATAATTTTATAAAAAAAAACTTGAAATTTAAACGCTTTAGTTTATTTTTATTATTTGCACATTTTTTATTAGTTCAAATTCACACGTTAATTAATAAGGCTTTATTTCACTAGACAAAATAAAAACAAGATTTTTTTTGCTGTTCAAGTAATACGTGTCAGAGGTATGAAATGGTTGGAGAAACTTGCCACGCGATAGTCTTGCAAATGTGTCACGCCCGGTCTTGCTGCGTGGCGGAACGGCTCACGACTACGTCGAACAGTCCCGGGGACCGACGACGGACCGGAGGCTGCGCATGCGTCTCCCCTGCCTCCTCCCCCATTGGCCGGTCCCGAGCGATGACGTCACGCAGGCTCGGGCCAATCGGAGGCGGAGAAAAATTCACAAATTCGCTACGGCAAAATGGTACTTACGCCCCGTTGCCTTTGAACCGCACGGTTATTAATTTCACCGACGAAATGCGACTTGCGACTCTGTGTCACCGAGCTGCTCGATTATCTCGATTCAATGCGAACGCGAAGATAATCATGGTGCTAGAGTTTTGTTCGGTAGTATTTGTATGGAAACAATAAAGCCACGATACGCTTGAGGGAAATTTTCTAAAACTCTGGGTCCTGAATTTTCATTCATGAATATGACGACACAGTCTAATAACATTTAGTTACTTAAGTATATACAACGGAGATAATATGAAAATTTCTGAGTAGGATTTCAAGAATTTATGACTATGCGGTATCAAATTATTTATTTTAATTTTTATATATTACAAACCTGCTGCGTTTCATGAAATATTTGAAATTTAAACTCTATATTATGAATGACTAACGAAATCTGAAAATACATATTTTTTAGGCACCGTCTGACTTATTAATACCAATTATGTTCATTCTATAAGTAATAATACTCGATTATTATAATTACCACTTAGGCACCTCCTCTTCCTCTTATTTTAAAGATAAAAATACAATGCTTCAAACGCACCGATCAAGATTTTCATTGAGAATAGTTCACCCATCCAGATACTTACATAAATACCTACATATCATATCAAAAATTAGGCTCTGAGGAGGTCCCTATAGTACCTATAAATTTCTATCAACCCTTATAATTTCCTGATTATTAACGTTGAAAAAAAGAACTGTGGTATCACAAAGGGCCAACCGGCCTAAGTGTGTCCTCCTTGGAGAGCTGCCACTCAAAAAAAAAAAAAAAAACGTTGAAAAAATCTTTAAGAGGACATAATATAACGCTAAACTTAGTGACTGAAAACATTGTATATTAAAACCGCCCAATTCACAATGATGTTACGCGTTAGTAAAGATAACTATGGCGTGCGTTAAAAAAGGTTTTTGCGTGATTTAAATTGTCGGAAACCCCAAATTTGTTGATTTTTTGCATTTTAAGAACAAACCTTAGTTTAAATGAAAAAACTTTATCAGTCATTCACTTTGAATTTAGGTATGCACTCTTTGAGCATATTAAAGATTTATTTCTCTACGACACATAGTATTTAAAAGGTCATTTTTAATAGTTTGTTTATGGGAATTTATGCTGAATTTTAAAACTGTGGGACGAACATTCACCAGAGAAATGTTTAAAATACAAGTGGTATTTTTTTAGAAACACATTGTTTAACATATTTAAGGATTTGATTTGAAATTGAGGTGTTTAGGTTTATATGGCCCCTTAATGATTCTACGTATTCTTCTTCTTCTTCAATGGCTCTACAGCCCATATCGAGCCTTGGCCTCCAGCAACTTCCTCCTCCAACCTCTCCTGTCACCTGCTGCGACCCTCCAGTTTGGCACATTCAGAAGCTGGGATGCGTCCCTCCCAATATCATCTTCCCATCGCAGCCTCGGTCTCCCGACCTTTCTTTTGTCACCTGGGTGCCCCTCTAAGACTCTTTTTGGTACCCGTGATGATGGCATTCTCTGAACATGCCCGGCCTATCTTAGCCTGCTTAGTCTTATATATTTATTTATTTATTTTTTATTTATTTCTATCCAAAAATATACAGTATATATGAGATACAAAATATCTAAAGATAATATAAGCTTATTCATACATAGTTAACATACAATGTAAATATAAGTTATCTCATTTCAATAAATATCAATTTACCACTTCACTGGTGCTTACATAGTTGAAGCCATATCTTTTTGTTTGTATCTTTGTTACTAGCCCCCTCACTAGGCATAGCCTGTGCTAAGGTGAGCTAGTTTTATGTTATTGTCTATTACGTTGTTTATTTAAAGATACATTTACATATTATATAAGTACATGTACATACATACGCTACGCATTCAAACAGTTCAGACAGTTTGGGTGCTTTATAAATGCTGTACAACTCATCGTTGTATCTAATTCTCCATGTTTGTCCATCATTCACGGGTCCCAGGATTTTACGCAGCACTCTTCTCTCAAAGATGTCCAGCATCTCCGCAGACCTTATTGTCAGCGTCCAAGCCTCACACCCATATGACACAACAGTCCTGATGATTGTTTTATATAGGGTTACTTTTGTCTTTCTATGGACACTTCTAGACCTGAACACCGGTAACAGAGAGAAGAATGCTTTGTTACCTGTCATTATTCGTCTTTTTATTTCTAGGGTATCTTCATTATCTTTATTAATAGTAGAACCCAGGTATGCAAACTCCTCTACGGTTTCAAAAGTGTATTTTTCTTTGAACGTTATGTTGCTTTGTAGAGCGTTTCTAGCATTTCTAGTTTGCTTCATTATTTTGGTTTTATTTACATTAATTTGCAAACCTATTTCTGCTGCTGCTGTTTCAAGTGGGTCAAAGACTTCCTGTAGGGCTGCAAGGGATCTTCCGATAATATTGAGGTCATCTGCATAACCACCTATTTGAGAACTTTTAAAATATATAGTGGAGCTGGTGTTAACAGATGTTTTTCTGATAGCATATTCAAGAGCCAGATTGAACAGTGTAGGTGCCAAACCATCACCCTGCTTGAGACCCTGGGATACAACAAATTCTTCGGTCATCACGCTGCCAATTTTCACCATGCATTTTGTATTGCTCATTGTGGATTTAACCAGCCTTATGAGTTTTGTTGGGATCTTAAATTCTAGTAGGATGCCATAGAGCTTTTCTCTGCTTATGCTGTCGTAGGCCTGCTTAAAATCAATAAACAGCTGGCATATATCTCCGTCAAATTTCCAGCATTTTGTAAGTATTTGCCTAACTGTGAACAGTTGGTCGCTGGTGGACCTGTTTCTTCTGAACCCTGCTTGGTATTCTCCTATAATGTTTTCCGCATAGGGCTCAATCCGGTTCTTCAATATGGTGTTTAATACTTTATATGCGGTGTTTAGCAGCGAGATGCCTCTGTAGTTTTCACACCTCAATTTGTCTCCTTTTTTTTTACGATTCTACGTATACCTATTCATTATTACAGATTTTTGCATTTACATTATTATTTTTCGAAAACTTAAGTCTCTTAATTAATATTTGAATAAAAATTACTTAAAAAATTCTGTGCGGGCGTCCTATGTTCGATTCCCAGCAGAGGAGAAATTTATTTAAATTCATTTCTCACGCAAATATTGCTTCTCTGGTCTGGAAACACTGGTTAATTTGAAGAAATTGCCATACGGCAATAAACTCGCCACTTGCGCAGGGTGCAAGAAAGTGTTCATTATTATTATTATTATTATTGTATACTGTTTGCCAATCCAATATTTGATATTTTTCTTACTGTAGAGAAAATAATATAAATTCAAGCGTATAACGCTGATCAGGGGGGCAAGTCTGGTCAACCGTCGAAATCAAAACCATCCATGATTACCCATATCATGGATATATGTAATTATCATATGGAGTTCTATACTTTGTTAGGATATTAAAGAACTCCATATTATGATATTTATATCACAGAGGGCGCCCCCGACGGGTAAACGTGGAGGGTTTTGATTTCGACGGTTGAACAGACTTGCCCCCTGGTTATCAGTTCAAATCATAAATTGCGTTGAATCATGTTAAAAATCCATGCATTCAGAGATCGTCATGTCCCTTGTACAACAAAAATTTGCCTTTGATAAAGTGGACCATCTAATTCTGACTAAGAAGCTAAAACTTTTGGGTATTCACGGTGATCTTCTTAGGTGGCTAAAATCATACCTTATTAAAAGAAGCCAAATAGTAGAGTACGGTGGTCATCTATCGTCTGCAACACAGGTGCCATCGGGTGTACCTCAAGGTTCCCATTTGGGGCCTCTCTTATTTAATATTTACATACATGACATTGGATTATGCTTCAGGAACAGTAATAACATATTATACGCTGACGATATGAAAATCTACAAAACTGTTATAGACATTACTGACTGTGAGGACTTACAACTTGACCTTGATAGACTAACTTCTTATTGTGTCTCGAATAAGCTGTTACTAAATGTAAAAAAATGTCACTCCATTACATTCTCTAGGAAAAAGAGTACAATACAATACACATACACAATCAATAGGTAGGCGATTGATAAGAAATCCGACTGTAGAGACTTAGGTATACAACTGGACAGTAAACTTTTATTTGACAAACACATTGACACAATTACACTGAAAGCTTATAAAATGTTGGGATTCCTGATGAGAGTATGCAAACCATTCACACAAGTGAAAACATTTATTTTACTATATAACACAATTGTTAGAAGTCAATTGGAGCATGCATCAGTCATCTGGAATCCACAATATAATATTTATATTAACAATATAGAACGAATACAACAAATATTTTTGAAACATATGAAGTACAAATTTGGTAATAACTACAAACATGAATTGCAGACTTTACAAACAAGACGAAGGACCTCAGACTTAATGTACCTTTATGACATAATAAACTTCAATATTGACTGTACAGACCTTCTGAAAATTATTAACTTCAACATACCAAACAGACGAACAAGACACACCTCAACGTTCTTTTTAGACAAAAAAAACACTAATGCCGCTCAAAATTCGCCATTGTACCGATGCCTTACCACGTATAATAATTTGGAAAAGATCAGGTCCGTGGACATATTCTGTATGTCCATGACTCTTTTCAGGAGCCACGTTAGACAGGAATAATATTTTTTTTTTATTATTAGCAGTAGTGAGTACAATGCACCATGAAATCAAAGATGGGCTGATTAAGTTACAATTACTTATGTTGCTATTCTTATTTATTATATTTGTTTAAAAAAATATTATTGTACGTTGCCCATTTTTTCAAATAAAAAAAAAAAAAAAAATCAATCGGGCAACTCCTGTCTACAATAAAGGTCCGCAAGATCGCATACCTGGACCACATAATGAGGGGAGAAAAATACCACTTGCTCCAATCAATACTGGAGGGCAAGATAGAAGGTCGGAGACAGATGTCCTGGCTGCAAAATATCAGGGAACGGGCGGTCTTCAGAACTGCGGAGCAGATATTCCGGACAGCACAGGACAGAAAGGGATTCGCCAGAGTATCGCCAACGTCGGGGGTTACTGATGGAGCACCAGTAAAGAGAAGGATTTTAGATATATTTCACAATATAAACTACAAAAATACTAAGCCATCATCATCATCATCCGGAGTTGGGTCTTCTAGTCTTCAGTCGCCATGATCTGCGACTCTGTGTTGTCTCTTGAAGGATACGGGAAACCTACCTTGTAGCCAGCTCCCTATCGATACTCGCCGGTTGTCTGCCTCTTCCTCAAAATTATTAAGTGTAAATTAATCAATTATTAATTACAATACAATATAACTTTTGGAATTCATTCACCTATCCAGATACTTAACTTATCAAAATATAATAGGCATTTCCAAGAGATCGACATATTCTTACTAAGCGCCCCCACATTTACATAATATTTATATCAGACTTAAATTTCATCCTCATAATCAAACTCAACACTTAATATACTGCACACATTTATATATACAATTTCACACATCATTCACACAATATTTCACCATAATATGTGACTATTCCTAATTTATCTAAATATACTAAAATAGCTTCATTGTCAACCTGTTATTGGCTTTAATATTAAGAGGACATATAACGCTAAACTTAGTGACTGAAAACATGATATATTAAAACCGACCAATGCACTATGAAGTTACGCGTTAGTAAGGGTAAATATCGCGTGCGTTAAAAAAGGTTGATACGTGATTTAAAATATCGGAAACCCCAAATTTGTTGATTTTTTGTTTTTTAAGAACAAACCTTAGTTGAAATGAAAAAACTTTATCGGTCATTCACTTTGATTTTATGCACTCTTTAAGCGTATAAAAGATTTATTTCTCTACGACACGTGGTTATGGAGTAATTTAACAAAAATGCTGTAAAAAAGGATATTTTTAATAATTCATTTATGGGAATTTAGGCTGAATTTTAAATTTGTGTCACGAGCATTCACTAGAGAAATGTTGAAAAGACTTATACTATTTTTTCTAGAAACACACTGTTTAACATATTTGAGGGATTTGATTTGAAATTGAAGTGTTTAGGCCCCTATGGCCCCTTAAACAAATCATCATTATTTTATATCATTTATTATACGCTGTATGTTGTCCTCTAAATAAATAAAATAAAAGCTCTGAGGGAGTCTCTATACTTCCTATCAGCCCTGATCCCTGGTATTTTATAACTAGTTGCATGTAACACATGAGATCCAACTGTCGATAGTAAAGTTGAAGAATACGTACCAAACTATAAATCTTTAAATCCAAATTATTGAGTATTTTACCATATTTTGTTTTCTACACATAACATGTAGTTATGTATGTCAATATATGACAGCATTGAGGTCAGTCCTTTTTTCCTACCCAGAATGTGAAAACAACATGATGGTGTGTACGTATGTTGAAGCCTCTTAGTTGGTGTTTTTTTTTTTATTTCAAAGTTGAAAAAACCGTGTAAAATATAGACCCTGCATACAAATCTCGCGTATCTTGGCTTGTTACTTTGTCGATATGTTAAGAGAACTAAATTCTCTTGAACAAATCGACAGTTGGAATATCCATTTTAATTATTTCATGAATGTTGGTTGCGTCCTGTCATAAGCAAGTTCGTTGATTCAATGTAAAAAATATTAATAAATAAAAATATATATAATTTTTTTAAGGGTAGGCATGGTCTCCAATATGATTAGTATTCATATGTTTCGTCGAAATATTTCTTAAAAGTATACAAAGAATGAATAATCTATGCTGATATGTACTTCATCAATTGAAAATACGTTTAACAGGCGAAACGATTGTCTTTTATTTAACTTCATATGACAGTCGGTCCTGGAATTTTGCAATTGATTTTTAACTAAATTCCGGACCAGTTAAAGCTCTGCAAGTTTCAGCCTTTGTATATTACCGATGACAGTGCATGTTAAAACTATCCAACTTTACTATGAAATACTGTTAATGGCGATATAAATAAGAAAATTATTTACTGTATATTAATGATTGTTAACAGATGTTTTATTTCTAAATAAAACAAAATAAATAAATGAATAAGATGTCCAAAATAAAAGCAGTTATATGTAATGTGTTCTTTGTTTATTTTTACTGTGTTTCTTATATTATATTTTCTTTATTCCTTATTAAGATTTTTTTTTATTCCATCGTATGTTATTAAGGATATATGTATAATTTATTTTCTTCATTTTTGTGAACGTCCAAGGCGTTGTTGAATACAAGCTGTACTGTGAGTCTCCGCAATTGCAATTTTGCCTTATTATTTATTATTTGTTGTAAATAGAGGTTTAAAAATACTGTCCAAATTTTATACGTTTAAATATTTACATTTTTTTCAAATATTTCGTATAACAAAACTTAAAAAAAAAATTAAATTGCTCTCGATAGACTCATGAATGTGTTTTGTATTAAATTTAAATAATTAAATTTTTGTTCTCAATTTATATAATTAAGTTTATGTTCTAAATTTATACAAGTGCAGGTGTAATTTCTTGGTTCGTTACCTTGAAAATGCATCCCCTATCACATCTGTACCTAGTCAGAGGGGTTTGGCGAGGTGCACTAAGTCATGCGTGGCCCGATCTATGTAATGTAAATATTTATACCCCGGGGGCCACAGACCTAAGCTAAGCTGGCTGGAGCCCTTTGAAACTAGCGCCATTGCCGAGTGGAGACTTGCAACAGATCACACCCAGTATCGTATGGAAAACTGCATTTCTGGTTGTGTTTGAAAAGTGTCGAAAGCTGGTATAAATCGATTTTCGTCAAGCTATGTAGGTGCGCCATGCTGCGCCCTATTATATCAGGTAAAGGGCGCCAGTAATTGTTTATTTTCAATGTTGACATTTCATCTTGTATTGTGTGGACTGTAATATAGTTTATATCGTATCTTAAAATTTTAAATAATTAAAAAAAAGCGAAGTCCTAACATACATATAATGGAAGCCTCGTTTGTAAAGTCCTAACATACATATAATGGAAGCCTCGTTTGTAAAGTCCTAACATACATATAATGGAAGCCTCGTTTGTAAAGTCCTAACATACATATAATGGAAGCCTCGTTTGTAAAGTCCTAACATACATATAATGGAAGCCTCGTTTGTAAAGTCCTAACATACATATAATGGAAGCCTCGTTTGTAAAGTCCTAACATACATATAATGGAAGCCTCGTTTGTAAAGTCCTAACATACATATAATGGAAGCCTCGTTTGTAAAGAAACATTTTGGAGTCAAACCATCTAGAGTATTCAACATTAAAAAAACTCATTAATAACATTAAAAAACATTCATAAAAGTTTGTCAGTAAAAATATCATTTGACTCTAGACAGGGAAAAAATCCAATGTTTGCGTATATGCAATTAAAAAATATTCGATATACGTACACATTGGTACAAGTAGGTAAACAAGCCAAAAATTAAATAATATTTCTGGCGCAGTTCAGGGGTGACATCTGTGCGAGACACCGTCACCTCATTTATAAAGACTGATGCTTTCATTGTTTAAAAATAAACTAATTTCTCAATAGATGGCGTTACAAAAAAAGGTTTCTTCGTTACTTCATAGATGGCAATTGTATAATTCCTTACTTTCAGGTGAATTGTTACACATTATTCAAATATATAGAACTTTCAAAAATTACATTAATAAGGGAACTCAACAAGAAGGCATAATAGGTGAACGTTGCGCAAGCGCATAAAGTGATCACGTAAACCAGCCGATGACAGATCGTAAGCCCTGTAGGTGCCTTGAGTTCCTGGTTCTTATATAATATCTCAACTTCGTCTCTATTGAGATTTTAAAAAGTTTGTCAAAAAAGAATTGTAATTTGTATCGAGCAGACACTTGCAGATGAGAATGTTCAACCCATTACTTATGTAATATTATTTTTTATATTCGTATCTTATCATACAATGGCTGTTCTGTGAACATCCATATTATTAGTAATTATTCTTGTTCTTCTTTTATTTAGACCTTGAGGTCTGTTTTTAAGAGGCCTGCTCCCCTTGCAAAGTGGACCTCCAGCCATCCCTTTTTTTTAGGCTGTGTACTGCAAGAGCTGCTTTGCTGACCCCAACAGGGACACAGCACGATGGTATGTTTGTATAATTTCCAAAATATATTACAGCAACTAAAATTCAGCGGCGGCTCACTCTTCCCCCTTATCCAATTCTTTCATTTTCCTCCCCATACCTACCATACCCTCCTAGAGGTGCCGCTGTACGAAGCGGCCTGTTATTTCCCACGGGGGTATTCTGCACCACCCTCACCCCTAGTCTTCCGACCAAGGTCCGACCAAGCTTCGCTGCCAAACAGAAGTGGGCTAAATGAAAAGACGCCAGAAATGCAAAAAAAATCTAGCTTTCACGAAATTCAAAATCAACTTTATACTTAAGAGGACATATATCTAGTGACTGAAAACACGGTATATTGAAACGGCCTAATGCACTATGAACTTACGCGTTAGTAAGGGTAACTATCGCGTGCGTCAAAAAGGTTTATACTTGATTTAAAAAATCGGAAACCCAAAATTTGTTGATTTGTTGCATTTTAAGAACAAACCTTACTTGAAATGAAAAAAAAATTAATCGGTCATTCACTTTATTTCTATGCACTTGTGGCAGCGCCTTGTGGGCTGCAACGTGTATGGCCTAGGGATTCTCGAATGCTCCCGAAGATTAACGAGGATCAACGAACCATAGCCTACCGTCGTTGATGCGAGCTGATCGACAGATTTTATTCATGTTGTTGGTCGTTCAATGAAGTACAGTCGCGTTAAATCTTAATCTATTAGTTCCGACCCACGACATCACAAATTAATTTAGTTATTATTTATATTGTAATTTCATTTGTTGAATAAACCAGTATTGATCATGTAAGTAGTTCTTTGATTGAAACCCTTCATCACTATAAATTATGTATTATTAATTATTAAATGAACTGACATAAGCAATATCATACTTGGAGGTATATTTTTTAAATAAAATAGAATCCCTTTTGAACACGCACCTTTGCAATATAATCCTTTATATATTAATCAATAAACATTACACACCCAAACACTCATTAATCGTACGATAGATACACATAGTTATGGAGTAAATTAAATAAAAATAAAGAGGGATAATTTTTTAAGAGAATTTAGGGTGAATTTTAAAAATTTGTGAAGAACATTCACTAGAGAAATGTTGAAAACACTTATGTATTTTTTTAGAAACACACTTTTTAACATATTTGAGGAAATTGATTTGAAATTGGGGTGTTCAGGTTTATATGCCCCCTTAAGAAGACAGTTGTATTTTTTGTAAAAATGGGAGTATTAAGGTCTTTATTATTGCACATAATCCAACTGTCGAATTGTTCAAGAGAATTTATTTCCTTTAACAGATCGACGATTTAAGTTTCAAGCCAGAATCAGCGAGATTTTGAATGGCAAGGTCTACATTTTTCATGGTTTTACAAATTTAATGTCAAAATACACCAACATAGAGGTTTCGCAGCATATAATATGTTATAAATATGTATGGTTTAATCAGAATTCGGAGAAGAACATTTTGTGTGTCTGTGTGTGTGACCAAGACTCGATAGAGTATGCAAGACCTTGACCACATCTGTAAATGCTAGACCAAGGCATAAAATATATCGAGATAGTTTTTTTTTGAAAATTTCATTTTTACCAATATCAGTACGAAGCTGCAATTTTGAAAGTTCAACTAATATCGCCTCTGCATTAGCTGCCCCACAACATCAACATATCCCTTAGGATTCTCTTCACACTGGATGGCTGGGGGGCGCATTCAAGGTATGTATGTACTTTCCTTCAGAGCACCTACCTGATATTTCAGAGCACCTCACATCGCTACAGCGTCATGTTATAACGGCATACATTAAACCATCACACAAAATTTTACTAACCAATCTTGTTGCTATCTTCACTTTACTACAATTAACTTAACCGACTAAAGCTATGCGATATATAAAATTAATTGCACATACATATATTAAGCGTAAAATACAGTGTACAATGTTTATAAATGCATAATATTTATATAATTTAAAAATAAATATACCACATTTAATGTTTTTGTTATTAGTTTCTTTGATAAAACAAATATTTTATTACTTGCGTCAAATTAATACATCATGTTGATAATTAACGTTTTATAATAATAAATCATAAAAATTTTAAGGTTGAAAAGTCGTCGGACCAGGGGGGCAAGTCTGATCCAACCGGCGAAATCAAAACCCTCGTGATTACCCATATCATGGATATAATTTATTTAATAAAGCTTTCGGGCAACTAACAGGTACTATGTCAAATAATTATTTAACACACATCCAATAACAAGTTGCCAAATTCTGGAGACTTACGATATTTATCGTCTCACAGATACAGACTGCAAACACAATTGAAAACTGTGCCTCCACCGGGAATCGCACCCGGGACTCTTGGATCAGCAGTCTGATACCCAACCAACTGAGCCACGACGGCCGACAATTATAATTATCATATATAGTTATATGTCTTCTAAAGATATTATAGAACTCCATATAATAATTATATCCATGATATGGGTAATCACACACACACACACACACACACACACACGCACGCACGCACGCACGCACGCACGCACGCACGCACGCACGCACGCACGCACACACACACACACACACACACACACACACACACACACACACACACACACACACACACACACACACAGATACATTGTGATTAAACTTTCAGAATACAATGTCAGCATGATACAGGTTGATAATCTGCCAATAAAAAAATAGCATTAAAAATTGCGAATTCATAACTTCCTCATGGGTTCTATTTTATTTGTTTATTATAAATTAAATTGTTTAAAATGTGCTACAAAGTAAACTTACAAAAATATTATCAATATTGATAGACCTTAATCAACTTTACTTGATCTCTGATCATATAATAATAAATTTTAATGCATGATTAAATGGCGTTATAATTTCAAATCACCCGTTAAATAAGAAAGAGTGAGAGAGAGAGACGTTAAATTAATTGTTGACGAGATAAATACATATATAAATTTGAGATACTTTCACTTTTCTCCACCAAAATTCTTCCAATCTATCTTCGTTTAAATATTCACCCCCGTCCTATTTTGTAAAGGCACGCAGTCAAAAGGCACCAATCTACCGAAATATATTTTTAATTGTATGATAAAACATATGTCATTATTTTGTTTCGAACAATTTACCCAATAAGGTTTTTTATAAAAAGTACAAGATTTTTTTTTTATTATATTAAAAGGATATATCGACAGACATACACCTTACAATTTTCATAAAAAGAAAACAATATTAGTTTTTATTATGAGTGCTGGACGTCCAATTATGGATGCACTCAACATTACATAAGCTCATATTTAATCACACACGTAAGTTACACAAGTAAGAGTTACATAAATAAGAGAATAATTAAGGTAAAAATTTTGACTCTTTTAATATCCTTTTCTGTTCAATAGCTTACTTCTTTATTTATGTTTACTTCGATTGCTTACTTCTTTATTTCTTCATTTTTCATCTGATCATTTTTGTTTTTTTTGCTAATTCTTTATAAGATTTGTTCATTGGTTGAACTTATGTATGTCGATATGTATTTTACCTCGTGGTTGATAAAATATATGTATTATTATTATGTAATATGTAGTGCATTAGAGCGTATACAACAAAATAAATAAATGAAGAAATATATACATACATAAATAAATAAATCAAAGGGTCATTAAATAAATTTATAAAAAAATACTAAAAATTAACAAATAATTAAATAAATATATTAAATTGTTTTTAATAAATTTATAAATAAAAATATATAAATAATTCGATAAATAAATACACAAAATAAATAAATAATCAAACAAATAAAAAAATAATAATAAATAAATAATAAAATAAAAAAAACAATCAATAAATAAACAAATAAATTATAAAATTAATTAATTTAAAAGTAAATAAATAAACACTGGCAATTGTTTAATTCCTTATTTTCAGGTGAATTTTTACACACTATTCAAATAATATATAGAACTTGATAAGGGAACTCAATAAGAAGGCATAATAGGTGAACGTTGCGCAAGCGCATAAAGTGATCACGTAAACCAGCCAATGTCAGGTCGTAAGCCCTGTAGGTGCCTCGAGTTCCTGGTTCTTCTACAATATCCCAACTTCGTCTCTATTGAGATGTTAAAATATCATTTGACTACCGAAAGGGAAAAAAATCCAATGTTTGCGTATATGCGATAAAAAAAAATATTCGAAAAAAGTTGTACATTTATTGTAAGTATTTGAAAAATTTGCAACAAAGGAATAGCTTTCAAGTATAATGACTGACTTACTTATTCATAGGTAGGTATAATTTAAATTAATTTAATTTGTATCTACTGCCATCTGTATTATATTTTGAAAGCTTCTCAGAAATCAATCCTCACTAGTTTTTTTAAACACGACGATGCCTTAATTTCTAGGAAGGTAGGTAATAATAAGCTACATAAGCTACGACTTTAGGCCAGGGAATTGGTAAAAAAATTGAGGTGGAGCGGGGGTGTATCCACATTCAATGTTTCAAAATAAATCGAATATAAACCCAGAGTAAGGAATATACAGAGTTCACATAAGCTACGTATAGGTCAGGGGATTGATATAAAAACGAGGTGGAACCGGATATTAACATAGAGTTAGAAATATACAGAACTGACATAAGCTACGTATTAAAGTCAGGGGATTGATATAAAAACGAGGTGGAACCGGATATTAACATAGAGTTAGAAATATACAGAGCTGACATAAGCCAGGGGATTAGTAAAAAATAAGATGGAGGTATTCCAAACATATTCAATGTTTAAATAAAAATCGGATATTAATGACACATTTATTTAGTAGTAAAACTATTTGCTTTTCGAAATTTAAACCCCTTTGTTAACAACATGTACCTACTCTTTGATATACATGTAATGTGACAATTCTCATCAAATTCAAGTACAATAAATATATTGATTGCCATCGGATTTTGGTAACACAGTCACGCGGTGTGTAATTTCTTAGTAATTTTTGTGATTATGTCATGTCTATAGAATATTGGTCTGTGATTATAAATCATAGAAATAATCAAATAATACTCAAGAACCAATAAAATATTAGATTTAAGACTAACGCATTAAAGTTATGCTACATATTTCGTGTCGAATAAAATTCGTAATTTGAATTTGCAAATGGAATGAAACGCGTCGATCTATTTCTTATTTTTTCGTGAAATCCGAAATATCCCCAAGGCGTTGGGTTTTCCCCCCGCCTACCTTAAGCTAATACATTGTGAATAAACATGCAAATGTTCTCGAGCCCCGTTAGTATTGGAAATATTTAGGGGAGAGTGGGGCTTGTGGCGACATGGGGAATCCGTTTTGATATATTTTATCATTCTGCGGACGGAGGGGTGAGATGTATTTTTAAAAACACGTCACACTTTGAATGATAAACGGGGAAATCGTGCAGTAAAAATAATAAATTCGACGAAAATTATAATTAGGACCGAAATATTTTTCTATAATTAAAAATAGAAATTTTTATTTTAATTAAAGTAATAATTGAATTTCACTACAATTTTCAGTCATTAACGAAAATTGGTTTTAAATTTGATTAAAATATACCAATTTGATTTTATTTTAAATACTATAATTTTTTGCTTCGAGTGTAATAACCTGGTGCTAATTTTTGCTTCGAGTGTAATAACCTGGTGCTAATTTTTGCTTCGAGTGTAATAACCTGGTGCTAATTTTTGCTTCGAGTGTAATAACCTGGTGCTAATTTTTGCTTCGAGTGTAATAACCTGGTGCTAATTTGCTTCATTTATATTATAATTTGTATTGCTTCTAAGGCAACTTATTATTTTATCAAACTACTCTCATTTAGTTACCCGCTGTATTAATCGGATATATAATTTATTAAAATATGTGTATTTTGAATATTAAATGTTTTGATTTAGGTACATACATTGTATAAAATATTTAATATTCATTTATTTATTTATTTTATAAAGAAATTGATGAAACATAATGTAATAGATACAATATATAATACAGTTACAATATTTATTAACATTACCCCCTAATATGTTCGGTGGTTCGGCCACATAGAAAGAATGAGTGATGACCGTCTGACAAAAAAAGTATACAAGGCTGATAAAAGAGGAACGAAAAGTAGAGGTCGGCCAAGAAAAAGTTGGCACGATCACATAAATGGGATTTTGAAAGATGGTGATGTTAGAAGTGAGAATAATAGAAGAGCGTGTATGAGACGATGTATGGAAGTGAATGAAGCGAGGAATGTATGTCAAGAGAGAGGAGTCTGGCGTTCGGTTCTCTCTGCCTACCCCAAATAGGGAAATGGCGTGATGGTATATGTATGTACCCCCCAATAGAGTATACACTCAAGTTTTGGAGGGGATTCTACAAATCAAGTACCATATCATCACATAAAGATCCATATAACTATATAAATATTTATTTATAACTTATAACATAGTAAAAGTACTCAAACCCTAAGAAATCATACAGCAATCTTATATAAAACTTATTTGCGCATAAAAAAGTTTCCCGAGAAAACTATTAACTGTCAAAGAAAAAAAAACTCCAATTAGACATATTTTAACTCTTTGAATTCATTTTTAGAACAAGCACCTATAAAATCCCTAGAGATCTTAGCTCTGTGATTCAATAATGACATGAACTTGTAAGACGAAAATTACACAGACTACTTAAAAAAATACACGAATGCTATACTTATTGCGAGAATTCAGGCGTTAGGCGAATACATAAATAACTACATATTTATAAAAAGAATATTATTTTGGATTTGTCGAGTGACAATAATACCTGTCAAACATACAATATTTTGCTCTCAACTGAAAATTCATATTTTATTGAAAAAATTGTGTTATAATATTGAAAATTTGTTTGTACACTTCAATCTTAGTGATTAAATCTTCTCTTTGTTTTTTTTTGTGTTAATGTGGTGTATTTAGTGTATATATTTGTGCTGTCTGGTGGTGCTGTCAGTAAGTGTTTGTAACTCAATATGTCAAATATATCCCCTCCTGAACCTCCTGACCCTCCAGATTCTGATGAGTCTCAGATTCTTCAGACGAAGGAGGGTAAAGGAAAAAAAAAGACCCATAAAAGAGTACAACGGGGTTCTACTCCTCAAAGTTCTGATGTGGAAGAGGTTATGCCTCGCAAAGAGCCAAAATTATCCAACAATTTGCACACGTTTAACAGTAACCCAGATACTACCCGATCATACAGTAAAAATGATCCCGGACCCTACATTGTCCATATTCAATTAAATTCTCAGGAATTAAATATCAGACTGAACTCTATCAAATTGGGATTTTTTTTAAAGCAACAAAACATTTCAGGAATTTTGCCAGGTGGTATGAGGCAGATTGGTAGGAACAGAGTTTCTGCTCAGTTTGTTTCTGCTGATGCTGCAAATAAATTTTTTCTGAACCCAGTTGTCTCTCAACATAATTATAAAGCTTTTATTCCCACATTCAATATTTCACGTATGGGTGTAATTAGAGGTATCCCCACTAGTTTAACAGACGATGAAATTATAGATAATATTACTGTCCCAGGAAATTGTGGGCGTGTGACTAAAATGAGACGTTTTAATCGGAAAACAATTTCAGACGGTCAAGCCACCTATGCACCTTCTGAAACAGTTGTATTAACATTTGATGGTCAAATTCTCCCTCAACGAGTTTTCATAGCTTATAATTCTTTTCTTGTTACAAAATATGAATATCCGACAATTCAATGTTTTAAATGTTGTAGATTCGGTCACACTGTAAAACTTTGTCGCTCTACAGCTAGGTGCTTCAAATGCGGAGGTCCTCACATGGGTTTAGAGTGTAAAGATGATAATTCAATTATAACATGTATTTCTTGTACTGGAAGTCATATAGCTACTAGTAAAGTCTGCCCGGAATGGGAAAGACAAAATAAAATTAAAAAAATTATGTCTGAAGATAATATTTCATATTCGGAAGCAGTAAAATTGATTCCTGCTGTAAAGCGTGTATATTCTGAAATCACGGCCCAATACCCGAATCCTATTCCTAGTCAAATGTCAAGTTCATTCCGTAAGACTGTTTATTCTACAAAATCACCTCGTCTACCTACACCACCTGGTTATAATAAAATAGAACACGATGCTATATTAAAACAATTCCAAATTCCACAACCTGAAAACGGTTGCGCTCTTCGTTATAACACAGAGAAAAAAGATGATACAAATATGATAATTTCTAATCTCCTCTTAATTGTCTCTAGTTTTCTCTCAAACAATAATATACCGCCCAACGTTGCCCAGTCGATTACAGAAATTTTCAACAACCTAAAGAATGTTCAATCCAGCAGAAAGGATTCTCCAGTGGAACAGCCGTAGCGCTGTGTCCAACAAAGCAGACATTTGTTACCTACTAAATAAATATACTCCATATATAAGTGCTATATCTGAGACCTGGTTCCAACCTGGTCGTCGGTACCATTTCCCGGGTTATTCCTGCCTGAGAGATGACAGATTGGACGGAAAGGCCGGAGCTGCACTTTTAATACATAATTCTATCCCCTTTTCACCGGTGCATATTGACACGGGTGGTTTAGCATTCAATGTAGTGGCTACAAAAGTCAAAAACATAACAATTATATCTATATACATACCACATCCATCCCAAACAACCACTCTCCAGTTACAACAACTTCTTCACATTTTCACTCCTCCAATATTATTACTAGGAGACATGAATGCACACCACCCTTCATGGGGATCATCCAAGTCTAACGCTTTCGGAAGAGAGTTGATTAATATTATAGAGAAATTTGATTTATGCATTTTGAATGATGGATCTGCTACCCGAATTACTCATCCCAATCAGAATATTAGTGCGGTTGACATATCTGTTTCATCATCATCCATCGCTTCCATGTTGACCTGGAACCTCGTTCATGACACACTTGGCAGTGATCATTTCCCAATCATACTTTCCTTTCCTTCTTTCTTATCTCCCTCCCCTCCTCTTTCCCGATTTAAATTCAATCTTCATAGGGCTGATTGGGTTAAATATCAAGATACTTTAGACTCTTTAATAAAAAAATTAGATCAACCTACTGATTCTAATCTATTTTCAACTTATGATCAGTTTACAAAAGCTATTGAAGAAGCAGCAACTAAAAGTATCCCACCTAAGACCTATAATAAGAAAAAACAAAAGTTATCTCCTCCTTGGTGGGATAAAGAATGTTCAGATGCAGTAAAACTCCGCAAAGAGGCCATTAAATCTTTAAAAACAAACATTAGTGTGTCTTCTTTTCTCCAATTTCGTAAAATTCAGGCTCAAACCAAACGTACTCTTGTTAAGAAAAAACGATTGGGATGGAAAGAGTTTTGCCAATCTTTATCTCCAAGTTTCCCCGCTAACAAAATATGGCAAAATATAAACAAATTCCGTTCTAGTCTGTCCCCTCACACTCCAAAACATCCGCCAGAATCCTGGCTGAATTCTTTTATCTCTAAATTGGCCCCATCCTTCGTTCCACGGAATGAAGACCTTCCATATTCATATTACCTTCCCAATCATACCCAACAACTAGACTCCCCGTTCACATTAGAAGAACTTAACCTGGTTCTCAGAAGTGTCAAAAATTCTTCCCCTGGTCAAGATGGAATCCCTTATTCATTTATTCAATTCACAAAACCTCACACTCGAAGTTACTTCTTGTCTATTTTAAATTTGATCTTTGATTCAGGCAAGGTACCTGAAAATTGGAAAACTCAGCTAATTATCCCAATACTAAAATCTAATAAAGACCCTTCTCTAGGGGATTCCTACCGCCCCATCGCTTTGTCATCATGTTTGTTGAAAATTATGGAACATATTGTGAAAAATCGCCTAGAATGGTTTTGTGAACATCATAATATCTTTGATAAACATCAATTTGGATTTAGAAAGGGTAAAAGTACTATGGACAATCTCAGTATGTTAACTTCTGATATCCACATTTCATTTTCCCAACGCTCCCCTTTAATTGCTGCTTTCCTCGACGTGTCGTCTGCTTATGATAATGTTGTACTTTCTATCTTAAAAGAAAAAATGTTGCACCTTAAAATACCATCTAAATTAACTTTCCTCATTTTTAATTTTCTAGCATCTCGTTCTATCATAGTTGTGGTAGATGGTATTTCATATTCCAGGACAATTTGGAAGGGACTCCCTCAAGGATCAGTCCTTAGTCCTCTCCTTTACAATATATACACGTATGACTTGTCCATTTCTATATCCCCCAATGCTTGTATCCTTTCTTATGCTGATGATATTGTAATATATGTTTTGAATAAATTTGTGCATATCTCAGAACAAATCTTGAATACATCACTGACTGGACTCGGGCAGTGGTTATCCAGACACGGTCTGGAAATCTCTCCCTCCAAGAGCTCTGTTGTGGTGTTTTCGAGAAAACATATTCCCCCTGTGGTCTCCATCATTTATCAACAGTCCTCAATTCCAATTCAAACATCCTTTAAATTCTTGGGTTTAACCTTTGACGCAAAACTTACTTGGGCAACCCATATTGACTTGGTTTCCTCCAAATGTCAAAAACATCTTAACATATTACGTGCTGTTGCGGGGGTGTGGTGGGGATCCCACCCTTCTACACTTAAACTGCTCTACAATGCTATTATTCGCAGCCGCATAGATTATGGTTCGTTTTTATTTGGTACTGCAGCGAAGTCCCACCTTCGTAAATTAGATAAAATTCAATTCAATGCCCTCCGAATTATTTCCGGATCCATGAAGTCATCTCCAACTAATGCTCTTCAAGTAGAAAATGTTGAACCACCCCTTGATCTTCGCAGACAATTTCTTTCAGATCGTTACCTATTTAAAGCTGCTAGGCTCTCTACTCACCCTGTTATATCTAAAGTACACTCCCTTTTAAATATTCATACTCCCCTTTCACTTCGCAATAATTTACCATTAATAGTCAAAAGCTATCGTAGACTTACAGAACATCCCAATCTGATACAGCGGTTTATATCAATTCCGTTATTTTCTGTACCATATGAAATTCTTATGTATTGCCCTAATATTATATATTCTCTTGGACCAAACAGGACTTCTTGTAACAGTGACCAGTTATTCCAGAACGAAATTGATTCAAATTGGAGTGATTGGAACCTGTTGTTTACGGATGCTTCTAGAACTGACGATGACGGTCACACTGGGGCTGCAGTATATTACAAAAACGAGAAAATTACTAAACAATTTAAACTTCCAACGTTTACCTCTGTTTATACTGGTGAGAGTATCGCAATTCTGGAAGCATTACGAGTAATTCACACACTAAATCTGTCCAAATCCTTAGTTCTTTCTGATTCCAGAAGTACCCTTCAAACAGTCTCCGCTAATCCTTTTCTCCATCCTTTTAATTCTATAACCCTTGATATTCGTCATATGTTGTATTCTTTAAGGGATGAAAATCTTGATGTCGTTTTGGGTTGGATCCCAGGACACAGGGGAATCCAGGGAAATGAGACGGCTGACAAATTGGCAAAATCTGCTGTGCAGCGAGGTTCTGCTTCTTCCTATAGTAATAATTTCATACCCGATCTTCTCCCTTTAACAAAATCTTTCCTCACCTCTGAATGGACCAAACTTTGGTCCACATCTTCACTCACCAGAGGAAGGAGATATGGTTCAATTCAACCAAGTATTCCAGTTAAGCCATGGTACACTTCTGTTATGCGCAATAGGAGGGAGATAACGGTGATAAACAGAATGAGAATCGGTCACTGTTGTACACCTGCTCATTTATACAAAATTAAGATAAAAGATTCTCCAGCTTGCGAATGTGGTGAGGAAGTGGGAGACTTGGACCATATCTTCTTTTCTTGTCCTCTCAACTCCCAATCCCCATCACTTTACCAATCTCTATCAAAATATAAGATCCCACTGCCAGTGAACATTCTGACCTTGCTGCATAGCAGTAATAAAAATATCATTTTTAATTTAATATCAAAATTTGTCAAAAGAAACGACATCAAGATTTGATTTAATATATCTATATTTGTAATACTTATTTTTTTCATTTTATTGTTTTTTTAAACAAAGAGAAGATATTAACTTGAAACTGGCCGTAAGACCCATTTGTTAGGAGTCATCTCGCCAAAAAAGAAAAAAAAAAAAAAAAATATTATTTTGCTTTACCTATTGCGTTACCTTCACCTTTAACATTATTCAGGCGTTTATAAAATTTATAATAAATAACTAGCAATAAAAAAACGAGTCTTTATCTCATTTTATAAATTATTGTGGAGTGAATTTCATTAATCGAATATAATCGCCTTTTTTAAAAAAAATTTATAGAGATATCCCAAAATAAAACATTGTTATTAATCAACTATAGTTCTTTTTTGTATGTTTATAATAAATAATAATAATAATAATTTGTATAGCGCCGTTTAATGATTCAAGATCATTCCAAGGGCGCTGTTATTTAGATAGATATTATATTGCTCTACGAAACAAAGTTGTTTTCAGTCCATTAGAGAAAGTGCTCTTACTATTTGCACTGCGGACATCTAGAGGCAATTTATTCCACTTTATAGGACCACTCACACCAAAGCATCGATCATAGTAAGCCGCTTTATTGGCTCTGTCCAACTCCTTTAGGGAGTTGGTACTCTGTGATCCAGAAGACCTAAGTGTGAGATGCCTCCCAGAGAGATCTTTTCTCTGACACAGCTCTTGTATGTATTGTGGTGCTAGGTTATTTAAAGCATTAAACACCGTTAAGCAGATTTTGTAGTCAACTCGCTCTGGACACTTCAACCAATGCAATTCGTTAAGTAGTGGAGTTATGTGACATCATTTTTCCGCTCCATAAATGAGCCTTGCCGCTGCATTAAACACCATCTGTAATCTATCGAGCTGATACTTTGGCAATCCATCATATATGCCATTACAGTAATCTAGCCGAGACACAACGAAAGCATTTATAAGTGTTTTTGTCTCATTTTTATACTCGTTATGGAATTAAACTTTGTGTTATTTTTACTTTAAATATATTAATTTCATAATCACTAAACTACTAAAATACTTCTTCTTCTTTTAGTGGACCTTTTGGTCTGTAATACAAAAACAATGCCTCCTGAGATGACGAAGTCTTACTGTCCTTCTATTTCTTTGGTGCTATCTGGATAGGCGGCAACCAGAATGGATTTCATTTGCTGCTATGTACATATATGCGCAAGTCTATCACTAACCATTCTGACTACGTGGTCCCTCCAATGTCTTCTCCTGGGTCTACTCCACCGAACGATGTCCTTTACTTCATGTTTTTCTTATTTCAACACTGCGAGCACGATCTCGTGGAGTTTTTCCTGTCATTTCCGTTGTCTTGAGGAGCCCCTTGGTTCATAAACGGTCTGCTCCCGTTTCCACAGCAAACGTCATGATCAGTCGCATGCATATCATATATATTCTGACCTTATTATTAATACGCATGTGTTTATACGACAATATGCAAGACATCCAGATTCATTCTTTTAGCAGAAAGTATGGAAGAGTTACAGTATCTTGTAAGTATGGTATATGAAGGATGTATAGAGAATGGACTAAGGATGAATGCCAGCAAATCAAAGACAATGGTCTTTGAAAAGAGTGAAAGCAGAACAGCGTGTAATGTAAGAGTAGAGAACGAATGGCTTGAGCAAGTCGACGAATATGTATACTTGGGAAGCATATTTCAACGGAACGGACGACTCGATAAAGAGATCGAAAGAAGAGTTATGGCAGGAAACAGAGTGAATGGAGCACTGAGACCAATCATGAATGATCGCAACATATCAAAGGATGCCAAAGTTGCCATTCATAACGCCATCGTAGTGCCAACCCTGACGTATGCAAGTGAAACCTGGACATGGCAGAAGACGCATGAAAGTAGAATAAATGCAGTTGAAATGAGATCGTTAAGAAGGATTTTTAATAGAACGATGTATGACCGGGTAAGAAACGAGGATATAAGGAAAGAATGTAGGATTAAGAAAGATGTCATTACTAGAATGAAAGTGAACACATTGAGATGGTTTGGTCACATGGGAAGAATGAATGAGGAGCGCCTGACGAAGAAAATATACAGAGCGGAAAGGAATGGAATGAGAGGTCGGGGACGCCCAAGAAAGGGATGGCACGACCATGTGAACGAAATTTTGAAAGACGGAAATGTTAGAAGTGTGAGCAATAGACGAACATGTATGAGACGATGCATGAATGTGGACGAGGCGAGGGATGCGTGCCAGGATAGAAAAATGTGGCGTTCGGTTCTCTCTGTCTACCCCGCAAGGGACATGGCGTGATGGTATGTATGTATCCAGATTCAGCAGATGATTAAGATACTCGTACATTAAAATATTTCATTATTATTTTTTGAGTTTTTTTCCCCGATAGCCGTCCAATACGATAGCCACTCAAATGCAGAGATAATAAACAAAGATCAAAAACTTTGAATCTTCTCACAATGATATTACATACAAATTGTTATGTAATACCAATTCACAGTTTTTTCACAGATTATAGTTATGAATGACAGCTCCTGATATGTAACTTTCACTTTACATACGTAAAGATTAGCGGAACTTATCGCAAAATATTACACGTGAATGGGAATAAGGCCTCAGGTGATCAGTGATGTCCGCTGTGGCAGCTATTATGAGATGGAGAGGCTGGCGATAAGAGATATAATATTTTTTGACGAATAGTATCAATATTATATGTATGTATGTTACATTTAAAATATTCGCGAGTGTCTAAATATCTCGTAGTATTATAGTATTGTAGTGAGAGTATTCTCTTGTATGAATATAGAAATATAAGGGGAAGACATTATTAAATATTCATAAGGCTTAATTTGGTAGATCGTGCTCCCGTCATGGATAGTGAATGACAATGAGGCACGCTCTTCTGGGACTGAGGAGATGTCAAATCTTTATGCCAAGCGAATATAAACCATATTAACAAAGAAATACATAATACAAGTATGTACATTATAGTAATACCTACTCTAAATTAAAGATACAGATATAGATGAAAACATATAACAAAATTTAATTGAGATGCTGTCATATGCATACATATTGTCATCAGGCTATGTCACTATTCTGGGGTAGGCAGAATTAACAGAGCGCCACACACTTATAATTACAAAAATTCGTTCAGATCGTTGTTTTTCAACATCATATCCAAATGCTGTTCACATATTCGTGCATTTTTTTCCTTACAAGGATGAATCTTTATCTTGTTGAAAAAAAAATTTTCAACATTTATTCACACTATTACCTATATTAAACTATACAAAATATCTGAATTTGTTGTCAATAAAACAGCAAATAATTTTAAATGTATTAATTTTCATATATAATTTAAAAAATGGACTATCACCGCGTTATTTGCAAAAAAATGTTCTGTATAATTTCGAAGTTCACACCTACCCGACGAGAAGTCGGCGGGAGACTGCCTCAGACTAACCTGGCAGATACACAAAATAATGTGTATTACAAAGTACATCAACTGTTTAATGATTTGCCAGAATGTGTGAAGGAAGCATCTGGTCTTGCCGCTTTTCGTCGCCTTAGTGTTGAATACATAAAGGAAAAATACTTTTAAGATATTGTGTGCTTCCTTTGTATTTTTGTATAAATTTTGAATATTTTGTTGTATTTTGGTGTTTTTATATATTTCATACTGTGAAAACTTTTTATTTTTTCAACTTGTTAATATGGTTAATTGGTTATACTAGATGTAAGAAAATGCATTTATTTTTTACATCTAAATAAAATATACCTACATACAATATACAATACAAAATTATAATAAAGCAGAATGTTTTTTTTTATTAAAAATAATATAAATATTTTTTTATTTTATACTCGTGAATTCGCAGTTATTTTGGATTTCAAATACATATGCCATATTGAGAAAAAAAACAGATATTGCCAATGGCTAACACGTTTTTTTTTTGTTAAAGCTCGAATATGCACATTAGTTTTGTTTTTTATTCTCACCGGACAATTATTTTAAAAGACTACACCCATATTCAGGACAAATATGACTATTGAAGAGGCCTCAATTTTTATATAAGGTATTTCAAATACAGTGAAAAGATGAGTCCTAAGACCTCTTCAATCCTCATATTTGTCTCTGAACGCGGGTATTAATCTACATACAATAAACTGTAGATTTTCTTTTAGTTAATGAAACAATCGATTTTCACCAGCAGAGCTTGTATTGTAATGGGTATCAAGAAAAGTGGTATTAATCGAATTAATTATCAGGATATGTTTTGCTGTGAGGTACCAACTAAAAATAGTGCTTCCACTTTTATTATCGTTTTCTGGTGTCTCGTAATATCCGAGTAATCGAAAATACAACAGTCATAATAAGATCTCACATAGTTCAGCAATGAGGTTCACCACCCATTCTAAATGTTGTATTTGTAGGTGAGACAATACTGGTGTGTGGGGATACACGCACATGTTGTGTTTTCTTTATTTAAGGCAATGCACCCTCTTATACCCGTCGCAGGTTTGTGAGAATGACATTGTGGGATATAACGTGATGGTATTTATTTATTTATTTATTTACGGTTACAAACAGTTACAATTATAAAATAAATTGAATAAGACAATTATTTACCCACAAAATATAACACAAATTATACTAAACTAATAAAAATATACATGAATGATGGTGATTCTGAAGCAAGAGGATCTAGGAAAGAATTAAAAGGGAAGATTAACAATATTACTATATTATTCCACCACGATGAGAACTCCATTACGCTATAACGAATTATCATAATATTTACATATTCGCATACATACATACACACACCCACACATAAATACAATAAGAAGATATAAGTTTATTACATTGTTAAATTGCTTTGTAGATGTCGCTTAAATATCCTTGAAAATAAATTAATATTTCCACAGGATCAAGCTCATATTATAAACAATTCTTTGTGTACTTATAAAGTTATCACGTGCTGCCGGAATTTTTATTATTATTTAATTTCAAATCCTTACATATTTAGGTACATAGCATATAAATATAACTTATATATTTTAAAATATATGTAAGGATCCCACTAAGGCTAAGCCTGTATGTGGGAATTATATTCGAATAGGATACAGTAAAATCTATATAATATTTAGGTATATATATACATATTTTTTTTATTTTTTTTTATTATATACGCAGTACGCAGTTGCTTCAGCCACCAAGACTCAGATTCACCGTGGTATTCGATAGGGGTAAAAAATGAGAATTGTGTTTTCTAAACATTAAATATCAAGAGCCATTCCCAAAAGATCCACAACATTTAACATAGCTACAATAAGTATAGGTACGTAATAGTTTCCTCTATAACAGCAGATCAGATATACTGGTGAAATACTGGTGAAATCATTATTTCTGGTAAAACGCGTAGAAACTCTTAGATTTATCTAATGATATTGGTTTAAATGAAAAAGTGAACTTAGCTGAAAGAATTATTTACTTTACTAGGCGTACTGAATATTTTTGATAATTTAGGTGTGATGGTCGCTAACCTCGGTTAGGAGCGGCACAACAACAAGATTATTTTTTTCTCTACAAACAGAGAATTCAACTGAAAACTTATTTAAATAATAAAATCAGAACAAATGTGAAAAAAAAATTCTCTCGAAAATTCTACGTCACGCTTCGCCAGTCTGTCGATTCGAGTTTATTAGCTTCAGTTGTTTTTTGGTTCCTACCATCACTAAACCAAGGGAAAATTAACTCAAGGTCTGAATACTCAAGGGGTAGTTTCCCTTGTCGTGTGGCGGGCATTGGTCCCATGTGTACTGTGCAGTGATGTTGAGTCGTTAAGACTTCTCGTTCAGTTTGTGCCTCATCTAAATGAGGCAATTTGCTCTGCGTGGCAAGATGCCGTTTGTCTCTTGATTGTTCCTACCACAGTATATTTCATTTCCTCGCTGTTTGCCAGATGGAAATAATTGAAGCAAAAAAAAAACAGAACACAACTCAGAACAATTTAAGATGCGAATGTGGTTATTTCAATGACAAATTAAATTGATTCGTGTAGTATAAAATATTTTGAAGTAAAGAAAAACGAGTGGATAAACGAGTGATAGTACATAGTTGCCTACAGGCAACACAGAACCTACATATATTTTAGGTTAGTTTTCTAAGTACAATATTCTTCTACTGTAAGGATAGAAAATCCTTGAATCCATTTTAATTAAACATTCATTATTGTACACAAACATTTTTGTACACAAATTTCTAAAACACTATACTATAGATCGTAAGAGCTGAAAGTTTAACACTTGAAAGTTTTGGCAGATAAATTATAACAGATTTGAAATCGATTAAAGTAAAAAAAAGTATTTATAATCTTATATAATTCAATGTATGTTATGTACTATACGACATTCACACAAACAAATTAATATAATCGATAACATTGTCGGCCTTCGTGACTCAGTTGGTTAGGTGTCTGCCTGCTGATCCAAAGGACCCAGGTTCGATTTCCGGTGAAAACACAGTTTTCTATTATGTTTCCAGTCTGAATATGTGAGACGATTAATATCGTAAGTCTCCAGAATTGTTATTGGGTGCGTGTTAAATTAATATTTGATATAGTACCTGTTAGTTGCCCGAGAAGTAATGTAAAATAAAATAAATAAATAAATTATCTACACCAGCCACGGGCAAACTGCGGCCCGCGAGCAATTTTTATCAAAAATCAGATAAACATATTTTTTCTAAAAAAACTCCAAACTTAGCCATTTCAGTCGCAACATTGAAATTGAAAGGAAATAGAAAATGAGAAATTTCTTGCGGCGCGCGATTGCTTTCATTTTCGAAACAAATATAATAATAGTGTCATTTCTCGTTGCCCGGACTCTGATTTAAACTATCGAAATAAACAAAAGAAAACTGGTATTTTCTCGCTATGCGGATTATTTTTATTAAATTTGTAGAATAAAAAGCAACTGGAAATTTCTCGTTGTGCGGATTTTTATTTTTTTGAGATTAACCAATGCAAAATTGAAAATTTTTTCATTGGTTAATCTTTATTATATCTTTAGTGTATACGGACCGTCATGGCTCAGTTGGTAAGCCGTTTGGTTTCTGTACGGGCGTCCTGAGTTCGATTCCCAGCAGAGGAGAAATTTATTTAAATTTATTTCTCACGCAAATATTGCTTCTCTGGGCTGGAAACACTGGTTATTTGGAAGAAATTGCCATACGGCAATAAACTCGCCACTTGCGCAAGGTGCAAGGAAGTGTTTATTTTTATTTTTTTATTGTGAATTTTCACAAATTCACAGTTAATTCACATTCAGAGTTATGTATAAAACAATAAAAATATATTTATTTCCCTATATTTTTAAATTTCACAATAGAGATTGAACTTCTGGGTCCCGCTGTTCACTTTGAATTTCTGAGTCAGGCCCGTTGGCAGGGCCGGATAAACGTGTTTTTGCGCCCGTAGCAATATATCCGTCCCCCCCCCCCCCCAATTTTTTTTTGGAATCTTAAATGTAGAACAATTTAAAATTATGTTAAATTACATAGGGTCTTAAATGACTAAGCGGGATATTTTACATACACACCATCATTTCGAGCCTCTATCCGGGTACGCAAAGAGAACCGAGCGCCATACCTGCGAATTTTTGATTTATATGTTTAACATTTTAGAATTTTATGCGCCCTTTTTAAGACAACCGCCCTGACTACTTGTTCCTGATTGTTCTATGATTTATCCGGCCCTGCCCGTTGGTCCACCCCTGATCTACCCGAAACCCTTGAATAATAGTATGACGCCTGTTAAACTACTATATGTATGTCTTACTGAAAATGTTACACAAGAAGTATAATATAAAATTATGCGAATCCATTTAAATTTATGTAATATCATTATAAAATATTGAAAAAACAAATCTTTTCGTAATTCTATTACGACTAGTTTCGTACAATTGACATTTTCAAATAAAGACAGATGTTTTATTGTACAACTACATTTATTATTTTGGATGAAATTGTGATTTATGTGAATAATAGTCTAGCTTTAAGGTGAACGCTATTTGTGTAAAGCTAAATTCTGAGATGAAAGGCCGATAAGACCCACATCCCAGGATTTGTGACAGAAGTGTGTGTAAGGCGAAGCGAGGGTTTTGTTAGAATTGATGGTCACTTTGTTATACGATAAATCCTTACATACTTTGAGGAGGAAAAAACTTTCATTTCATTTTCTTCACACACCACCTCTATACATGAACACCGAGTTATTTGTGAACTTTTTTGTGACTAGTCATTTTACTCCATATTCTTAAGTTTTTTATACATCTATATATTGAGGGAAGAGAAATAAATTGTGACGCACAACGCTTCACTTGTGCGTCACAATTTTTTTCAGAGAATATTGCAATGTCACACGCTGTCTGTGGGACTTTTTTTATGCATAGTTGCTTTATTTTATTTTGTTTTGTTTAGCATAGATACAGGCAATAATGCCTAAATATTACTATGCATAATAGTGATAGGTAGATCAAAAGCGTATGTTGTGGGTAAATATTTTGTACCTACACTACACTATCATTGTGCAGTGTGCGGTAGGTGTAGTGTCTATTTTATATTATAATATTAAGTTGCGATTAAAAATTATACAGTTAGTTTAGAGCCGTAGATTTAAGATTAAACATTAATTGAAAACAAAATTTTTATCACAAATTAAACAAGGGAATTCAAAGGATACGAAATGAGAAATTATGTGGTTTGTGATTGTCAGTTTGGGATTTGAGAAAATATCGATATTATGCATAAGATGAAGTGAGTTTTAAGTATTGTAGAAGTTTAAGTGAAAAATATTCTCAATAATGGTACTGTTATTTTGATTTGATGAAAGATGTTTGGTACATCTAACTGATAATTTATAATTTTTGTATGTTTATGTGTATTGTGTATTAACCGTGTACAAAATCTTATATAAATAAATGAAACTTATAGATTTCACAGTAGCTCGTCATTTGACTCCAATGCCAGTTTTTAGTTCTAAGAAAATACCATGATATCATTAATTGTATACACAGGAAAATAATATTATGAATTCACGCAATTTTCAGTAGTAAATTTGTCCTCGGTATAAACGTTAATTTCACATTGTTTATTTTCTCAAAAATATGACAACCCTTAACCATGTTTAAATACTAAAATAGAAAGATAATGTTTATCTTGATAATTGAGGCTAATTAAATGTTTCCCATGGGAACTTTTTACTAAACTAAACACTTAACTTAACCGAACTCAGTTTAACAGTCTATTCTTATTA